>JABUQX010046818.1:2500-55000 GCA_015478945.1 Trachelipus rathkii
TTAAGAACAAAATGAAAAGAAAAGGAATTAAAGAACTTTATGAACAAGGATTGAAAGAAAATAAGATGAAAAAATGGGACAGATGCTAATTATTTTATTACTAAATAAAAATTAATTTTGAACTGCGCTTAGCAAGAAAAAGCCCATTTCATTATTATTATTATTATTATTATTATTATTATTATTATTATTTTATTATTATTATTATTATTATTTATTATTATTATTATTATTATTATTATTATTATTATTATTATTATTATTATCATTATTATTATTATTATTATTATTATTATTATTATTATTATTATTATTATTGAAATATGAACGCAGCCAGAAATTGGGATGAAATTAATTTTATTAATACCACACATAATACGGAATATACCTCTCCTGATTTCCTAAAATATAATAATAATAATAATAATAATAATAATAATAATAATAATAATAATAATAATAATAATAATAATAATAATAATAATAATAATAATAATAATAATAATAATAATAATAATAATAATAATAATAATAATAATAATAATAATAATAATAATAATAATAATAATAATAATAATAATGAATCTGAATTAAACAACTTCGTACTGTCTCATCTTGACGTAAGAAGTCTTCACAAACATTAAGACGATTTCCTTAATTATTTAGGTTATCAAAATATTAATCTTGATTGTGTGGTACTAAGCGAGACTTTTTTTTTATGAACACAATAAAGAAGTGAATTCACAACCAGGATATAATGGATATCATGTTGTTAGACCTGGAAATAAACGACAAGGGGAATTTCTCTTTTCATAAAAAAGGATATTTGAGAAAACTCTAAAATAGAATTTTCACAAATTAACGACACCATAGAAGTCCTGGCGGTTCGCGTTGAGAATAATTCTTTTAATATGATAGTAGTGGGGTTATACCGACCCCCAAATGCGTCGAGAATGGAATTCATAAATTATCTCGAATTTATAATGCAAACATGCCTACGTAACACAGAGATAATAATTACCGATGACTTCAACAGTGATATATGTAATAATAGCTTTTCTTCAGGGAGCAATAGGCTATCAAATGTAATGATGTCAAACGGCCTGATTAATTACATAACTGCACTCACCCGTCCTAACAACATTAAAGACAGAAACTTAATTTTAATTGATCACGTATAGAGTAATTTTGATGTCGATATCAAATCATTTATATTCAAGACAAATATGTTTGATTATTATCCCTGTCTTGTGAAATTTCGTATCAATAAAATCAAACGCTTACCACCATAAAATACAGGCATGATGACGAAAATTTCAGGCGTATTTTTAGAAATAAGATGTGAGGTGGATTTTTCATATATTCAAAATGAGCAGATTGACATACATTCAGAGTTTAACTTAACTGCTTTTAGACTCTTTAAACACGTTCTATAATGATGCTTTCCCCTTAAAAACCAAAAGATTAGGCTTAAAAAGGATTAAAAATCCGTGAATAACACCTTAAATAATAAACTCTATAAATCAAAAGCATAAGCTCTATAGAAATTACAAAGGAGGCATCATACATTTTATTGATAATAATAAATAAATAAATAATATTGATAATCAATTAAAAAATTGTGCTGAAGAAAGCAAAGAGGAAACATTATACTAATAAAACAAGTGACGTATATGAGGATTCAAAAATTACATGGGGCTTAATTAACAATTTAGTCAGCAAAAATGAATCAAAAACAAGCAAAATAAATGAACTAAAAATAAACGAGAAAATATTAAAAGGAGAAAAAGAAATTGAAAACGAAATTAATAAGTATTTTGTAAACATTGGTAAACAAACTGTGCTAGACATGCCTCTCAGCCAATCATCATTTGAGACCTTCTTGGGACATTGCCGTTTCGTTTTTCCTTTGAAAATATTTCGGCTTCAGAAGTCAAAACGGTAATTGCCGACCTAAAAAAAAATAAGAAATGCGATATTCTTACCATCCTCAACCACATTTACAAGACAATTGGCGATATTAATGCCTCCCCCTAAAAGACCTCTTTAACATCTCCCTTCACACGAAAATTTTAATAGAAATTTTAAAAGTCTCACGTGTCACGCCTGCTCATAAAAAAAGGTAAAAAATTTTTTTTTCCCTAAAAACTACAAACCTATCTCAATTATACATGCAATTAGCAAATTATTTGAAATATTATTATTAATCGAATAACTGAATATCTTAATACGAATATCTTTATCTACTTTATCTACTTTATCTACTTTATCTACTTTATCTACTTTCAGTTTGTTTGACTGAAAAATTATATGGAAATATGAAACAAAAATTCATCTGCGCTTATTTCATTGGATCTTATCAAAGCTTTCGATATAATAGATCATGATATTCTTCTAGGCAAAATGAATATGATGGGAATTCAGGGAAATACGCTACAATGGTTTAGAACACATCTCGGAGATAGATCACAGTATGTTAAATTAGGTGAAATATGCTCAGAAACAAGTCTTGCGGTGTTCTACGAGGATCTATACTTGGCCTTTTATTATTTACCCTATACACCAATGATATGTCTAATTCACATGACTCTTTCACGGGTTTTCCTGTTTTCCTCGATGGATCTTTTGGTATTTTTCCAATTGTCCTCATTATGTGGATTTTTTCTCTTTAGCATCCAGCAGTAATCGGCTATCATGCTGACATTCTATCTTCCTTGATATCGTCTTTCCATTTCCCTTATATCTTGGTTAAATCGTTCACCCTCTTCTTCATTCACAACTCCTAGATTGTCTGGAAAGTAATCCAGATGTGAGTGTAAAAATGAACTTTAATGCTCATGTTGCAATCCAAGTCTTTAAACGTTCTTTACATATTTTCAACAATATTTTTGTAATTTGAATTTTTCTTTTTTTCAAGGAATTTTTTCAAAACGTTTTTGAATGCTTTCCAATCTTGTTTTTCTGTTTCTCCCATCTTTGTTTCAAATGCATTATATTTCATAAGTTTTCTAATGTCTGAACTGACAAATACTCCTTCCTTTACCTTGCCTTCTGACAAATTAGGAAACTTGATGAAAAGATATTTAAAACACTCCATCTTTTGATAGTGCCTTCACATACTGTTTCATCAATCCTAATTTTATGAGAATTGGGGGAAGTAAAACGTTTTTTGAATCTACTAAACTCTCTCATTGTACATTTTTTGTCCCAGGCTGTAGGGATTTTCTGAGTAGCCATTCCTTCTTAATATAATGCTGATTTCTATCACGGCTATCCCATTCACATTTGAAACACGGATATTTTGTGCATCCATTTTGTTGTTCTAGTAACATGGACAATACCTTTAAATTCTCATAAATGATATAACCATGGTCTTTATATTTAAGTGTTGTTAGGATCATCTCCAAATTTTCATAACACTCTATAAAATGAACAGAATGTACCACAGGTAAGGAAGCATACCTACTTCCATTATAGAGAAGTACAGCTTTGAGACTTCTTTTCCATAAGTCGATAAAGAGTCGCCAGTCGTTTGTATTGTAGTCAATATTGAAACATTTCATGAGTCCAGGAACATCAGAACAGTAAACTAAGATCGTCTCTTTATGATAAAAGCTGTTCAAATTTTTCCTTCCCATCTCTAAACCATGAAAACGAGTCCCTTTGGCTAACAGATGTTTTTCAACAGTGTGCCTAAAATATCTGCTGAATCTTTAGAGAGGCCCAAGTCTCTCACCAAATCATTCAATTCGGACTGTGTGAAAAGCTGCGGTTCTTCACAACCGGGATTATAAACATCATTTTGGTCACTATTATTATCACTAGATTTACTCTCTATTTCCTGTCATCACAAAAATCAACCAAGTTTGCGGGAGCAGAAGGAACAGGTATTCCTACACCATGGGGCACAGGACGTATTGCGGATCTTACCCGTGGATACATAATGTCGTTTTTGATTTTTAAGTTAAAGCCTCGCACATTACAGGAACAAAAGTAACAATCATCGCTGTGATTTTGAGGCTCCCTCCAAATCATAGGCACTCCAAAACGAAAAGATTGTTTCTTGCTTTGTGACCACTGACGTAGTTCTTCAACACATACGGAACATACAATGTGAGGCCCTCATGTCCTTTCTTGGTTTCGCAATCTAACACCAAAATATGCATTGTATATATTTGTAACAAAGTCGGTTTTTTTTCTTTGTCGTTTTTTTACTGTATAACTGCCGCAGATGTAACAGAACGAGTTATGATTGTTTATACGCCCACGTGAGGCCATCAGACACTTTAAAATAGGGCAAACCATCATTCTAACTAGTTGTTTTGCTACAGTATTGAATATATACTGTAGCAGAACAAGTTTATTTTTTATTTTAGTGTGAAGCTTAAAAATGATATTATATATATAGATTATAGTACTATTATATAAAATATATTATATTTATATAATTATATATTATATATCATATATATTTATTATATTATATATAATATTATATATATATATATATATATAGTATTAATTTATATTATATTTATTATATATATATATATATATAATATATATATATATATAGTAATTATAATAATAGGTATGGTAATTATAATAATAATAATAAACTACAATAGCTACAGCGAAAAAGAATTCATTTTTGGAATCCTTGTTAAAATTTTAGTTTAAGAAAATATTAAGAAAAAATGAATAAAAATTTAAAATTGGTAAGAAATTAGGCTATTTTGTATTTGCTCCACCCTCAAACACTAGTATATATATAGTATAGTTATTTTGTTAGGTATTTACAGTCGGCAATGTATGGGGCTGCGAGCCGACGGGGAACACAGGGGGGGGACGTTTTCGATATGCCGCCGTAGGGGATGGGGCTGAGGAACGCCCCCTGCGACACCCACATACCAGAAGAGCGGGGTTCCTCGGAGACCCTCCCGGAGGGGGGGAATTAGTCCCTACACCGTTAGTTCGCCCGGAGGCAGAGAACCTTCCGACTTCCTGCACCGGTGCGGTATACCCTTGGGGTATCTTTACTGTTAAAAGAAAAGGCAAAATTATTAGAAGGTCTATTTTTTTAACGAGAGTAACCATTTCAAAGGTTTCTGATGATATGACTTTCTATCATTTCTGCTTTTTAGATTGTATATTTCAATTATTTGTTTTGTTTTTGTTTTTACATTTTCCTAACTATTAACCGAAGGATTAGCCAAAAATGTATTGCCTCTTTCTGTACGGCTGATTTGTATTTTCTTGAGATTTTTTTTCTCCGCACAAAAAATTAGAACCAGCAATCCCCAGCATTGTATTCATTTTGGTGCTTTCCCTCTTCAGATGACTGAAAATTTATTTTCTTAAGTAATGTTGGTGCTCTTGGTATTTATTACGATTGAAATAAAATAAAAGGAAAAAAAAAGAAAGAATAGGAGCTTCGAGGTCATTATTATTTCTTAAAGATGCTTTTTTTTCAGTTATATATAATTATAGTAAAGACATATTACTAGAATAATATATAATATATATATAGATATAATATATATATAGTATATATATATAATATATATATATTACTAGTATATATATATATATATATATATATTATATATATATATTATATATATATATATATAAAATTTATTTTATTATGTTATTTTTATTCTTTATATGATATTATTAAAGAGCGGAATTTTTTTTTTTTTTTTTTTTTTTTTATTTCGTAAAAATATATTAACAAAAAAAAAATTAATTTCCCCCCATTTAGGGGGCTCGAGCAGACGGGGGACAGAGGGGGGGGACGTTTTTCATACCCCGGAGGGGATTGGGCGGAGGAACCCGCGACACCCAAAGACCAATGAGAGCGCGGGTTCCGGAGACCATCCCGAGGGGGGATTTAGTCCCCTTCGTCACCCGAAGGAGCCGAGACAGACCACGCCCCACCAGACAACCTGCCATCTTGTGCGGTGAACATACTTACCACCTATGGATTTACCTTTAGTAAAAAGAAATAAGAAATAAATTTACTTCCAACAAAACAAGAGCTTTCGTATATTACCCTGCTAAACATATATACAAAAATGAATAGGCCAATAAGCAAAAAAACTAAAAAGAAAAAAAACACAAGAAAAAATTGAAAAATCCAAGACGAAAAAAAAAGGTAAAATCCCAGCCTTAGAATTTCGCTGATTCCCAAATATATAATTTGTTTACTGTAGGACCGTGCCGTTCTATCTCTCAACGTTACGATACTCCAGTGAGCATTAAAAACCATCTCTGACCATCCTATATACTATATATATATATCACTATAATATATATTATAATATATTATATATATATATATATATTATATATATAATATATTATATTATATATATGACAATAACATAAATATTATATAATTAATATTATAATAATACTAATTATATAATATATAATATATATATAATATTATTTATATATAATATATATTCTATAATGTACTTACTATATTAAAACATAAAAGGAACGGTGAAGCCAAAAAAGAGCGATTTTTTTAATCCAAAATAAATTAAATTTTATTTTTTAAAGCAGTATAATATCAAGGGTGTAAACTTTCCGATGAAAATTTTCTTTCAGTCATGTAAAGGTTCAAGGTCCTTTCCTTTCCCGGATAAGCTGTCTGTAAGTTTTGAGATATGCATTGGTTGGCTTCTTCTAGAGGCTGGTACCATAAATATACTATTATGCTATATAATAATTATATAATATAATATATAATACTATATATATCTATAATTATATATATATTATATAATATATATATTGATAGTAATAATATAAATAGCGAACCTATATCATAGTTACGAATACCTATCTATACTTGAGTATTGAGATTTATATTATACACTTTCATAGCACACTATATATATACACTCACACGCCCTCGACTATTGTGGTAATATTATACCAACTCAACGTCAGCTGCAGTGTACCTGTCTGGAGATATTAGAATAGGAGGCCACTTCACACATAGGCCGGGCTATATTGTACAAGAAATATATTATAATACAGCACGTACTCACTCACACTCATCCATACAGGCCAGAGTTTTTTGTTCTACTTTACTACCTCCACTCTCTATAAGAAGTCTGTTTGTGCTACGAATCTACAACACTGAGCAACATTAGTCTTTTATACGAATTCTTATCCACAAGAGAGAGCGTTATGCTCAGATAACTTTTACTCGTATAATCTCACAATTATTTAAGAATCTTATTATTAAATATTATAATATATATAGCTATCTACGAATTTTTTGCTTCGAATGCATTCTTTTTGCTCAGAAAATAATAATGCTCCGTGATGAATGTAAAAAAGGGTCCCACTAATATATATAATTATATAAATAGTATTATCATATATATATATATATATATATACTATATATTATATATTATAATATATACTATATTATATATATATATAATTATGATATAATATATAATAGTATATAATAAAAATAATATATATATATTATATATATACTATACATATATAATATATTATAATATAATATATTATATATATACTATATTATAATATAAGTATATATATAATAATATATATATATAATATATATATTAATATAATATATATATATAGTATTAATATATATATATAAATATATATAGTATATATATAATTACTATATATATATATATATATTATAATATATATATATATATTATATAATATATATATATCTATATATATAGTATAATATATATATATATATATATATATATGATATTATATATATATATCTAATATATTTATATATATATATATATATATATATTATATATATATATCATATATATATCTATATATATATATATTATATATTATATATAATTATATATATAATATATTATAGTAATATTATACTATTATATATATATATATATAATTATATATATATATATATATTAATATATATATATATATATATATATATATATAAATATTATATTAGAGAGTTCCGATACTAGAAAAGAGGCCGATACCGATCACTCTATTTTTTAAGGTGCCGATACCGAGATACTTTAATTAATATAATAAATACACAGTAATAAGATAAAACATTGTGTACTGCTAGGCAACTCAGGATGTGCATTTCTGTACAACCAATACTTAGTCATTTATTTCCTATTTGGTTTTGTGCCCAATTAATATTTATTTTAAATACAATTAAAATAGTTCTTTATACGGATATAATAAATCGCAAAATTTATATTAATAACTTTTTTAGTGGTGTTTACTCAAAAAATATTCGCCCATTTCCATTTTCCTCGAGTAAGTATTAACAAAGTTTAGCTACTAGCTTTCATGTTTTAACATGATTACAATTTAAAGAAGATTCTTTAACTAGCTAACAGATATGAAGAAAAAAATACATGAAACAAAAAAGAGACCGTCAATTATCGAGCTGAAAAGACAAAGATAAAAAAATAACGCTTATTAAAAAAACATGACATATTAATAATATACTCCTTTAAAGATAAAGATTAGATATCATTCAAATATACTCAAATTCAAGAAGATTCTCAAATTGGTGATGCATAAACCATTAAGTCTTTTCTAGTAATCTTGAGAGAATCCTGTTCCTTTTTTGGGGTGTTTACGATTCCCAACCTACCACTAAAAAATACGCCATCGAATCTCGATCTGATGAGACTATGGCCATGAAGCGGAGGGGGATGACTTAATTGTTTTAGAGAGCACTATGCATCAGCACTGATAAATAGACAATAAATGAGAAACTTTGAGGCCCATTAAGTCTTATTATGCCCCGCATGCCAAAGGAATCATACTATCATGATAAAGTGCAGCGCAGCACATCTCACCATGTCTATCTTTCCGTACAGGGAGAAGGCACAAATTATCTACTCCATCTTCAGTGCTATAGGCTCAAATTTGAAGATAGATCTTTTAGCTGCGCTGAGCTATCCATAACTTAGCAATCATATCAGATGGTACCCATCTCTCTCACATATAATTTTTCGAGGCAACAATTTACTCAATATATAACCCACAATAAGCGATTGAGATTTAGGTCGCTGGAAATCTCCTTTGAAGCGTGAACATACTTCAATGGCGCAATTTCGGCCTATGAACTTATCAAAGTCTAAAACCATAACCTTACCAACTATATACGCACTTCTTCAATCTATACCAAGTATATAGGACCTGATGTGTATTTATATGGAAGAAAACAGCCACCATCGTCGCTACATACACTAGTGCGCTTGTTGCCCGCAAATTCATATGGCGACAATAAATAGATCTCTACGCGGCCAGGCTCTCCACCACTTCACTAGCTTAATCCCATCCTCTATTCCTTTATTGCACGCCCAGCCAAGTTGCCTCGGTTATGCTATCTTAAATGCTTTCTAGAAGTGTTCACCTTTGTGATGCCATTTCGAGTGTGCTAACGGCGCCCCATTGCGCATCAAACAAAAATCTAAGACGAAACCTTTTATATTAAACGAAAGACTAAATTTATTCTATATATGAACATATCTAAGAATACGGCTATAGGCGGCCTGAGATCGGCTACTGCCCTTCACACAAAACACATTTGAGCCAACGCGGATATTCTGTATCGCAAAAAACTCAAAAATGAATAATTCAGAGAGAAACGACTATACTAAACCACTATAATCCGATACCAGAACAGAAAAAAGTTCCGGATACATGCCGCAACTAAGTATCACCAGTCTCATGGCTATACGATAACGTATCGGGTACATAATCCATAATATATTAATGATATATAAATAGCACAGCATTGTTCAAAGCTCATCAATCCACCACCTCGGCACAGCAAAACTTCGACACCTCAAAATACATGAACAGATACTACATAGTTAACTAAATCTATATAAGAAACGAACGTAATTGGCAATAACACTATATATCATAAACTACACGCTTGACATAATATAATATATAAAAAGACCAGGCATCTCGCTAACTACAGTAAGCAGATAAACACGACACAGTCTGAGAGCTCACTTATGTCACAAGGAACCTACGTGCCACACACTAGCTTCGATAATCAATCCTACTATAACCCTTATAATAGACGTATACGCACATGAACTAACAACATATATACTAATATACCTCACTACCAATGCTATAACGGCAGCCTCAATATAAATCATTAGACTAGAGCCCCGTAGAAAGATCTGCGCATATAATATATAATACAGCTCTTTCTATTATATCACTATAAATTAATCAGCACACATGATTATAATCTATTATCGTACGAACATAGACCGACGCAATACCGAGCACTTTATATGATGACACTAGTGATCAACTACGAACACCGGTCGATAAGATCATTACGATTATATAGAGCAAACTCCAAACCACTAAAAACAGCATGATAAACTTAAAATAAGCAATAATTATATACAGTCGTCATATACACCATATAAGATACCGACACAGCACATCAGATAGTAAATAACACTATCAATACCATAAACAAAACCCTAATCTAACCGTACTACTACTACTGACACATACCACGACACCAAAGATACATTTTATCCACGACGATTGCCATAAGGGAAGACAACGAACTGGACCGAGTATATATATAATATTATATATATAATAATATATATATAATATATATAATATATATAATTAAATATATAAAATAATATATATATATACTACACATACATATCACTACTTGAGTCTCAGCAGAATGCATTGATGACGAACAAAGTGATATCAGCTAACCATCTAATGCTACCTGCGATCAGTCTTAATACTATAAGCATCATCTACATGACTAACCAGATATTGCAATAAATTGATCACCATACCAATGTAGATCCTCACCAGTAACTATCCTCAGCTATCAATTCACTATCTATTAAAATTAATAAACAGGCAATAAAAAAGCAATCTATCCATATAAAAAAACTCCCCAAAGGCAAAAGCACAACACCGTGTTTGGTGACCAACGTCTGTTTCTTATACACAAAGTTTATCGAGCAATAACAGTAATTCCCAAAGTAGACAATGTAGATACTAGCAAGCCTAGCACAGTACAATGGCAAAAGCTCATATAACACAAATTAAAGAACGCCAATCAACACGCGCGAGTTAAAGAGAGCCACTCAGTAAAAAACACTCTACATATATCATAGCGCATAGAGTATACTCGCAAAACAGGCCTAAGAAGTACTCGAATCTGGTGACCCAGCTCAAATCATAAGTTCTACCACATGTCTACCAGCCGCATACCTTATGTTAGCAGCTCCAAACTTCATACCAGTATCGTTAACCACATAGATGATCCATGGTAGTGGTATATTTTTGAATATCTTATAAGAGCTCCCTCATCTTTTTCTTATATATATAATGCGTTTGAATTAAATACGATTGGTATTTTCTTATAGAAACCTAATGACTATATATATGTAATAATCTAATATAGAAACGCATGAGACTTGAACAACTTTCAAACTCCCAGAAAAATAAATAAACTTATAAAGCACGCAATCACACACTAAATAACATTAATTATAGATAAGCTTCTAATCATGTTTATTCCACCATATTCTCATCAACGACACACTTAAAGAGCACTATACAAAAACGAGATCATCGTTATCAAATACAGAGATCACGCTTCTTATAATCTCTATATGCTGAATGATATCGCATAAGCTATCGTATCCTCAGAAAAAATACACCGAGCACGCACGTATAAATTACACATATTACTTTAACAACTTAGTCACAATTATATCAGAACAGGATTAAAATGCATAGCATACTGGCATCGCTATCTAACACACTCTGATATACTGTATATAATGAAAACGGACGACTTTACTCTAGCACCATCATACAACAATAGATAACATAATACTCAGTGATACACTACGAACAATCACAGACGAGCGCTACTCAATCAATTATAGGTTATATATACACTCCACTCAGGCATTATATCAGCATCATGTATCTCTATAGCTACCTTCTCTACTTCTCACTCTCTCATCAAATACACATTGCTCACTAGTCTGACAGACAGCGAGAGGAGATAGAGCGCTAAAACATGCCACACGAACGTCAGCTGCAGACTACGACCATCTGCTGTTAAAATGTAATCTACATAATCGTCAACCATTAGCGAGATTACTATATCGTGATATCCGTGGACGGCTGTGGACTCTCTACAAAATAGATCGATATGATCAGCTGCGCACCTAATAGAAACTTCTATGAATATAAAATATATAAGACTATATTATACGCACACTACACCAACATACATTGAAAATATCACTACAGCATCACATCTACTTATCAAGAGTCATGGAGATGCGAGAGTGATAGATATATAACTAATCATCATAATAATATCATATCATAAAAATCCAAATAAACTTATCCGATTAAGCGCTCTCCATAATCCTCACCACAGAACACACGTACGTAGAAAGTAAGTATTCTTGATCTATATATATCTAACTATAAATTTAACACAGATAGATTTTATACCTCTGTGATCGTTGGATTATAATCGCTAGAAAATCCAGGACATAACGAATCAGATAGTAATAGTGCAATATACAAAATTAACTCACTCATACCAAGGATCCCGCACATCGCTGCTAACCAAAAACGACACTCTAATTACATAGCGCAACAACATTCTGCGAGCGATCTCATTTTGTTAATAAATTACCCTATACAAAAAATCAAAAAAATACAGCACATCAAACGCCCACTAGCCATAAGAACGACAGATTCACCATGAACCGAGCTTTTAAACACAAATACCAACTTATGTTTGATCTACCAATGAAAATCACGACATGATTCTTTCTTGACAATGTATACAAACCAAACGGCTAACATAATATTATTCAAGGGACGAGAAAAACCTGCGCGATCACGAACAGGAAACGAGACAAGTATAGTTTTCTTATACAGGATGTAGATCCACTATAACGTTTCTCGAGCTTATATTCTTATTCAGTCCGCGAAATACTTACTATCGACTCACATCACACTAAATCGATTACTAACTATTCACATCACATTCGGTAAAAGAATATAATCTCTATATCCTCATAATTACATAGCTCACATCTAACACACCAATACGATGATTACACTACAAAGCTATCTCTCTCTCTCTATAATACCTATAGAAAACTATAAAATCAAATAATTAATAAACCTAATATAATAAGTAAGAATATAATAATAATAGAAGATTCCATAGAAATTTTAATAAATTACGACTCGACCACCTCTTATAATATAAGTGATAAATACATCACCGCATATAAAACAAAACATTTCAAATAATAATCAGTAGAGACATAGTAGCAAAAAAGAACACACACATAAAATAATAATAGCTTATCAGTACTATAATATATAAGTACATATAATTATATACGAAAATATGAACCTCTTTATAAAAATCTGTATTGAATGAGACAATTAAAAGAAACGACTATTACCCAAATAACCGAAGTCCACAGATTTTGTTAGAAAATCAGACTCTAGTATACTACATCTCAAAATATCAGCATTTACAAAAGAATTAAAAACTTTAATATATTTGCAGTATTTCAATAATTCAGCTGATGCAACTGAGTATATAGTGATATTATTATAATATTATTATTCTCTGAGTGTCAATGTAATTGATGTAATATATCAGTTAACTAATAACAGTGATATAGCTCAACATAACACTGATAAATTATTGAAATATCAAAACACGAAAGCATATATAATTAGTCCTAACATTAAATTTAAAACTTAAACTTAATTATTACTGCCGTCAAGATTATATCAAACCTCTCAGATAGTCTTACTCTACTAAATTCCGATGAATTCTAAGCTACCGTTAAGATAATATGAAAATAAGATAATTATATTAAATATAGTGCGTCTACTGATATAAGTAGAACTCTATATACATCAATCTATTATATATGATTATAATACATATTTCAATTCATTATTAGATATTATTCATTAATATGTTATATTATAATAGATATCCGGTCATTATTGTTATTTATTATTTTTTTTTAATTATTTTATATTATTATTAATTATTATTCATATAATTATTAATTTTATAGTATTATTAACTATATATTATTAATTACATATTATTTATTATTATCTATTAAATTACTTCGTAATATATTATTAATCTATATATGTAGAATATAGTCCTGTAGATTAGTTAGTACAAGTAGTAGTTAGATTAGTAGTAGATAATATCAGATCAACATAACGTTTGAACTGAGCTGTTTACAACACACGATAATTCAAAGTATCTGGCGAGAAACGTCATTTGTTTAGTCAAATTTTCAATTAATCCACCTTTGTTTAAAACTCTTGATCATATCTGTAATATCCTTTTATTAAAAAATGCTATTTGACGTATAGATAACGAGGCCACTATCTCTTGACTTTTCTTATCTTGTCTTTGCGAATTATTTATGTTCCATGTTTTTGTCTCCTTAGCTGAGTCTTAAATCATATTCTCCTACCTAGATAATTATTATTCATATATATAACTATATAATGTAAATGTAAATGTAAATATATATATATCTTATATTATATATATAATATATATATATATCATATATATATATATATTATATATATATAATAATATATATATATATTATAATATTATTATATATAATATAATATATATAATAATATATATTTAATATATATATATAAATATATATATATATATATATATATATTAATATATACTATATATAATATAAGTATATATATATATATATATATATATATATATTATATATATATATATATATAACTATATATATATAAATATATATATATCTATATATATATATATATATATATATATATTATATAAAATATATAATATATAATATAGGTATATAGTATATATATAATAATATATATATATATCTATATATATATATATTATACTATAATTATATATATATATATATATAATATAATATATATATATTATATATTATAATAATATATATATATATATATATATATATATTATATTATATATATATATATATATATATATATATATTTATTCTTGGAAATTCATATATTATATATATATATATTATAATATATATATATATATATATATATATATATATATAATATATATATACTATATATATTATATATACTATTATAATATAATATATATAATAATATATATATATATATAATATAGTATATATATATAACACTAGGTAGTCAAGAAATACCGGAAAAATCCGATTAGTTTTGTGAGAAATGTGCTCGCAGACGTGTAAGGAAGTGTACCAGAGCAGCGTATACAGTGCTGAACATGTGTCCAATGTTTACACAATTCAGTTTGCTTTGAGATACTATCCGTTATGTTTGTCGGAAAAAAGTGTTAATACAAGAAAGTGCCCACTTTTGATAGGAAAAGCCAAAATTAAATTATAGTGTCAAATGACGGAAAACGTTTACAGAAACACATGTCAATTTGAAATAAAAGAGGTGTATGGTGATGAATCATTATCACGAGCCCGAATACTCGCTTTAAAGACGAGCGAGAGTCGTTGAAAGATGATGAGCGTGTCGTCAGACTATGAACAGCGCGCAATGATTACACTATTCCTAAAGTACGGGAAGTTATCCGAATTGACCGGAGGCAAACCATCGATGATGTTGCCAATATTGTCTGGATTTCTCATGGCAATTGTCACGCAATCCTCGCACAGACTTGAAGATGCACCGAGTGTGTACGCACCTTGTCCCAAGATTCCTCACCCAGGAGCAGTGTGGAGAGCGGGTCTACAAAAGTGGAGAGCTCATTGCTATGGTGGATGCGAATCGAGGATTGTTGAATAGGATAGTAACTGGCGGTGAGACGTGATGTTACCTGTACGACCCTCAACCCTCAAGCAAAGCGTCAGACCTCTGAGAGGAAATTTCCGAAGTTCACACGAAAACAAAAGGTTCGAGCAGATCCCACAAGGAGAAAATCATCGGAGGTCTTCTTTGACAATTAAAGGTTCTCGTAAACTGTGAGTTCATACACTCAGGGTCGTACAAGGTACTAAGCATCATGTTACATTGATATTTGCTCCGTCATCTCGTGACGCCCAATCCATATGCAAACGTCCTGAGCCTTGGTGAAAGAGAAAAATGGAAATTCCATCATGACAATGCCCCGGCACATCGTTCACTCCTTTCTCTGAATATCTGACTAGGCAGCCATGTACCTGTTGCTTTCTCAACCTCATTATCTCCCAGATTTGGCTCAGCTGTTTCTATCTGTCCCTCACATGAAGGATCTGCTAAAAGGGCGACGAGATTTAGTCTAGCAGAGGAAATTCAAATTGCACTTGAAGAGGTAACAGTCATGCTTACAGCGATATTCACCAGCAGTTGGGTCGAAGCAAAAATCACGACATGACTCGATACACCCAGCGTTGGCGAAGCATGATGCAAATCATAACGGACTTGATAAAAACCATACGACACTGAACGGAGCTCAGTGTTCCAGACTTTTCACCAGTGGGTACCATGCAAAGCCCTCTCGAACACAGGCTGTAGACATTTGGCATCCAGAGAGTCAGACGCAAGGAAGACTCACGAGTGTGTGTGATAAGACGATCGCCAATCGACGCCCTCTCACAAGACGGTATACTCTCCTAGCCAGAGCTTCAGAAGCCAGGCTGATTTTTCCTCAATGGAGAGTGAGCCAATTTCGACGAGCTTAACGAGCATTGCCGCATCACATTAACTGAGAGAAGACGACTTAACAACTCGGCAAAAGCCCTGGAAACGCACTCTTACTTCAGGAAGAGACGAGTTGTGTTCCTCAGGAATCTTTAACAGTCACTCCTACGCACTACTCCATACAAGGGTAGACAACTGAGCGCTGGTGAGAAGTTCCGAAGCCGCTCACAGACCACAACTACCTTCAGAAGCTTGGATCATCACAGAAGTGATCATATCAATCTAGCACTCACGAAAAACGGGCAACCAAGCCAATAATGATTTACTACTCGAGGTTTGAAAGTGTGGCTTTTCGGAAGGAATGATATTACTACCGCATGTTTTTGAAGATTAAGTCGAATACGATAGATAGATGAGGAAATTGTGTTTTTTAAGGTTTTGAAAACTGCATTTTTTTTCCAGATTAGATCAGAGGGGAGAGTTGTTCCAAGGTTACCATCCTGGCATGCGTTAATTGCTAATTGAACATTAAGGCCGACTCAAATTGTAAGGGGTAATGGAAGGATAAGGATTCATCGACATATGGAGCAGATAGGAAATGAAGTTATAGAGAGAAAGGTTCATTAATTGAAAAGTTGAAATAAAGAGTTGAGGGATATGACAGAGAACTTGAGCGAACACAAATATTAAATAATTTAAGAGGATGAACGGTGACCCGTCTTACACCAGCTTAATTATAGAATCCGGATCCGGAAAGGTAAATCAAAAGAGAATTTGATGCAGATGCTTAAAGAGTGAAGTTTAGAATTCAAAAGCTTTTGTGCCAAGATCCTCTATCGAATATTTGATATGTCTATGCAAACGCAAGCAAAAAATTCACTCAAATTTTCTGAAAACATAGCAAAGAGAATTCAAGAATCAAGGAAGAGAAAGGAGGCGACCAGTAGAACGTTTTTTCACAAAGAGGAGAGAGAGAGAGAGAGAGAGAGAGAGAGAAGAGAGAGAGGAGAGAGAGAGAGAGAAGGGAGAGAGAGAGAGAGGAGATTCGTGATCTAGTAGATTGATCATGAACAGAAAGAATTAGATTTTATCCAACCTTCCTGTTGAGGATAGATTGGATAATTTTCGAAAGCATCAGAGGTTAAAGCGATTTGGCAATAGTTAGCAGGGCCTGAGAGGGTGTTCCCATGTTTTCTGCACAGGTTCCAGCAAAAGGAAGGTCAAAGTGGAAAGATCAAAACAAAATATGTTTCCCAAGGCTAAAGAGGTAAGTTCAATAGAGAATGATTTAAGAATCACAGGGTAGGCAACACAGTCAGGACGCGTCAGGACCGTCAGGAACGCCAGACCGTCAGGACCCGTCAGGGACCTGTCAGGAACCGTCAGGACTAGCAAGAACCTGGCAGGGCCCTCTGCGTTAAGCCCAGAGAGAACAAAAAAAAAACATCTTCAGATGAAATTACGAAATTACAATATTAGGCATAAATGAATTGGAGGAGGTGGAGAAGGGGAATGCTACGGAATTATCAAGATGTGATATATAGCGAAAAATTTGGAGTGAGCTCAGCTTTATTAGTTGGTAAGATGTTTCCAGTTGGTGCCCATCGGAAGATATAAGGAAAGGAAAGAGGGAAGAAAAACAAAATGTAGTTACATTTTTTTTTTGCTGAATTGCAGAAATGATCGTTGCAGTTTTCAAAGGTGATAAAAAGTTTTCAAAAGTTTCACTGACAATAAATTTTGAAACCGATTTCTGGGTATATATATATAATATATATATATATATTATAGTATATATAGATATATATATAATATATATATAAATATATATAATATAGTATATATATATATTATATATATATAGTATATATATAATAATAATATATATTATAATAATAGTATATATAAGAGGAGGAACGAAGAGACTGTCCATGAATATTAAAAAGATTAAACTGATTCACAACAAATCTCTAGACTGCAAACCAAAAATAACTTTATAATATATATATATATAATATATTATATATATATATATAATATATATTATAGTATATTATATATATATATTAATATATATATAATATATATGTATATATAATATATATATAATATTATATATATATATATATAATATTTATATATACTATATAATAAATATATATATATTATATATATAATATATTATATATATATAATATAATATATTATATATACTAATATATATATATATATATATATATATATATATATATATATATAATTATTTCCTTAGTTCTGAAACTGCGTTCATGAATGCAAATGATTTGCCCAACGCCCGACCCATACGTTCATCGTAAAGTACAACTCATACGCCCGACTCATACGTTCCACCTTTAAGTACAATTCATAATCTTATAATTATAGGCTGTGTACATATATTTGTTGATAGGCAAGAAAAGATAATGATAAGCCATTTCCACATATCCAAAATTATAGATATTGTTAATTCGACAATCACAATTATTGCTATCATTTGATTAACATCGTAATATTGTTGCAGCAGTAATTTTATTCTAAGAATTATTATTATTGATAAAAATGTCATTAACTATTTGAAAATAATCTGGCGTCTTTTCCCGGATCATTAATAATAACTTATGCTGCAGAAAATAAAAGAGGTGTAGCTAGAATATTCTGAAAGGAAAGTAATTTTTTGCATTTCAACATTATTACATGTCGGGAAAGTTTCGGTTAATTTTTCCGTAAAATCGGTCGAAATTATAACAGGAAAACCTATTTTTATCTAATTTGGTCACAATGCACAACGAACACACACACCTACACATACACACAAGTATATAATATAATATATATATATATATATATATTATTTATATATATATATAATATATATTATATTATATATTATATATATATATATATATATATATATATATATATATAGTATATTAGAATAATAATATATATATATATACGCGTAATATATATATATATATAATTATAATATATTATATATGATATATATATATATATATATATATATATACTATATATTTATATATATATCCAATATATATTAATATATATATATAATATATATAATATAATATATATAATATATATATATTATAATATATATATCATATATATACGTATTAGTTAAATATATATATATATTATATATATATATATATATTATATTATATATAATATATAATATATATATATATATTATAATATATATATATATTAATATATATACTGTGTATATATTATATATATATATATATATATATATATAGTATATATATTATATATATATATATATATATATATAATATATATAATATATATAATATTATATATTATAATATGACGTTTGGGGGGGTATATATATATATAATAGTAATATATATAAATATTATATAATATTATATAATTATATATATATATATTATATAGCCTATATACTCTATATAATATATATATCATTTTATATATTATATATATAAATATATATATATATATATATATATATATATATATATAATATATTATATTAAATATATATATTATATTATTTTTATTATTAATTATTATTATTATTATTATTATTATTATTATTATTATTATTATATATTATTATTATTATTATTTATTATTAATGTATTTTATTATTATTATTATTATGTATTATTAATTATTATTATTATTATTAATATTATATTATTATCTTCCTTCGGTGCGTGACATACACCGGAAAAGAAAAGTGTAAGAAAATCCTGCAATCGGAATAGAAAGCCCCCCTTTTTTTCGCCGTCCCCTTTTATCCCCCAGCGGAGAAACCGCGCAATTAGAAAAAGATCGTCCCTGAGACTTCACCAGACTGCCGACGGACCCTGTCACTGTGGTATTTCGTCAATAATGGGGGTTCATCTCCCTGGGCAAAAAGACCCACACTATACATATTCACAAAAACCCCGCCATTCAACTCCTGTTTTGCCCCTTTTTTTCTAGGCCCCGTGTCAAACCACTTCCTTCCCTTCAAGAATTCTTTTACTGAACGTCATTCACTTTTTCTTCGGTCTCCCAGTCGGTTGGATCCCAGCACACGCACCACTATACAATCAGCTTAACCATCCGACTATCATCAATGCCTTTCCATATTGGCTCAAACTATCTCAATGTACTCCCGTTTATTCTCTCATTTAACGCCTTTCTTCGACACCACACATAATCCCTAATGCGTTCAATCTCCCCCTCATTTTATCAATTCTTTACACACCTAAGACACGCTGCTAAGAATTGTCCATCTGAACACTTTGTATCTTAGATCTATACCTCTTATTCCAGTCCATAGTTTCACTGCCTAATATAACCTTAGGTAACAACATAGCCCTCATGACGAAAACCTAGCGCACGTCAAGACGTATTCCCTTCATATCCACAAGGATTTAATTGCACCAGCCACCTTCCTACCTTTCACAACTTCCTAATACACTCTGCAATCATTCGTTCCCTTTCACACGCAACATATTATTTCTAAATTATTAAACTCAGACACTTCGGTCCAAGCTGCTACAGCACCATCTAACATGACTTCACGCCGCGGACTCTCCTCACTCACTACCAAAACCTTACTCTTATCTGCGTTTACCTTTAAAACCCCTCCTCCTTACACAACCCTGAAAATCTCTCTAAACATCTCCCCTCCCACTCCCTCCTCTCAGATCCACCCCCCACCAAAACTAATCATCGCCTCCGCATTACAATAAGCAGGGCACTCTCACGTCTCTTCCCATTCTCTATCAATCTGAACTCCTTCCCCTGCCCCCCCCTTACCGCTCTACATTCTTCATAACTCCATCTCAAGTACAAATTGAAATACCCCTGGGGAACCAACTTAACACATTCCTGCCTTACTCCGCTATTAATAATAAAACAATATATATATATATATTAGTATATATTATTATTTATATATATATATATATATTTTACTAACTATATATATTATATATATATATATATATATTATATATATATAGTAATATATATATATATAATATATATATATTATATATATAATATATATATATATAATATATATAATATATTATATATATAATATATAATATGTATATATATATATATATATTTATTATATATATATTATATATATATATATATATAAATTATATATATATATACTATAATATTAAGTATAATTTTAATATAAACAATTACTATAAATATATTATATATATATATAATATATATATATATATATATATAATATATAGTTTATATATATATATATATAATATATATAATTTAATATATATGTATATTATTATACATATTATATATTATCATATATATATATAATTATTATATTATATATGATATATATAATATAATATATATATATGTATATAGTATATATATAATATATATAGTATAATATCAGCGTCTTCTTTCATGACGCTTGACGGTTACCTAGTTGTGTATTTCATATCTCTTCAAGTTAATTATCGATTCAATGTTTCACGTTAAATTGCCCCCCTCGGCTTTACAATATACTATGTCAATCTTTTTTTTTTTAATTCCACACAAGAAATGCGTTTTTTATTAATAATTTCTTTCTCTGCCAATCTACCTCTCTACAGTTGGGTTATCAATACTTATTACTTTCTATTTTGGATTGAAGACTTTTTGGCATTCTCTCCTCATTCATCCCTAAGCTCCGTAATTGATATATACTGATCAATACATACCTGATTTTCTCCTGCTCTTTTCTAGACTCGACTTTTTTAACTTACATTGATTTGGCGAATCCCGCAACCTTTTCCCCATACATCAATTAAGAATTAACGACGCTCCATTGACTTTTGGTACAATAATCCATTGGAACCCAAATATTTTCAGATCCAATTTCATTTTTAAGTAATTACTAAATGCCAATGCTTCAGTAATTTCTCTAAATGCCACTTAACATTTTATTCCAGTAACCATAATGATTCAACTTCATTTATTACCTCATCACCAGTGTTCGGTATCTTCCAAATACCTTTCAGCAGACTAACCAACGACACAAAGAACCTCCCTAACTTAAATCTGCCCTGTCTTAACGGATCATCAGAGGCAACTTCAATATCATCATTCTAACGAATCTCTGAGCATCTCTCCGCTAAGTGGAACAATATTTCTAGTAGCGCATACAGAAGATCACAACATCGCCACTCCCGTTCACGACGGTACGAGGGGGAGAGGGAGGGATACAAAGTTATATATATATATATATATATATATTATATATATATATATATAATTATATATATATAAGATATGCAATATATAAAAATAGTATATATATTATATATATATATATTATATACTATATAATATATAGTATATATTATATTTAAATATATATTGACGCACATTAAACCATAATTGACACATTAAAACAAAGTTTATTTTAATTTTTTGCCTTATTAATTATATAGACCGCGCGAAGGTTTCCGATTTTTAATTTGGGTGTTTTAGCATAACATGCTTTAGTGGTCTTGATTATATATATTTTCTTTATGTTCTATTTAATATTACATGGAACATGTTACCAATATATTTTCCCTCTCACTCCTCTCTCTCCCCGATCCGTCTCTCTCTATATATATAATTACCCTATCACCCTATCCCATACTATATGTATACTACTATATATATATAATATATTATATAATATATAATTATAATATATACCTATATATATATATGCTATAGTATAATATATATATATATATCACCCCTACTAATATTATATAATATAACCCCTACATAATATTTTTACCTACTCCATATATATAAATATATATTATATATAGTATATATCCTAATGTAAGATATACCTTATATAATATATATATTTATAGTATATATAATACTATATATATATATTAATATTATAATATATTATAATTAATATAATATTATACCATTACAAATATATAATAAATATATATATACATACCTATATATATACTTATATATAATATTATATATATATTAATATAATTATATATATTATACTATAGTATTATATATATCCCCTATATTATATATATATATATATATATATATTCTCTTTATTATATACTATATTATATATACATATAAATATAATATATATATATATATATAATATATATTTATATATATTAATCTATATATAATAATATATAATAAACCTCACAGGAAATGAAACAAAGGAGAATGTATGAAAACAACAAATTAAATTTTCGTGAATGAATATCGCCTCTCTTCATTCAGGTTCACAAAAATAAAACTTTATTAATGTTAATGCCAAAATTATTTATATTCCAAAATGATTGATTATTAAGATGTTTCATATTAAAATTATTTATTCTCTTAATCAGAAAGATTCTAACAACAGTCTTCCGATTACCTTCATCACAGAAAATATCAAGGCTGTATTTGTAGTGTCGATCATATTAGTTTTCCAAGGATGAGTTACCCCAACAAGTTTTAAGAATATGAATGCTAATGTCGTCTTCCCTTTATTCGAAAGTTTCACCAATGTATGGTGAATTTTAATCCTTGTAAGGTTCCGTACAATTTTTAAAACATCAGTATTTTTGTATTTCAGAAACATCAAATCTTATATTTTGGAAAAATTATTTAGTAGTGTTGGGGACACTTGGAAGTTGGAACTAGCATAAAATCTTTAGGTAAACTGAAAATTTAATACTATTTTTAATTTATTTACTACAGGTGAAGAATAAAACTCCCTTTTCGCTGCACGAAGAGCCCTATATATATGTATTATTCTAGCCTCTAGGTAATCTAGAATTTTTGAAACACTTTTAACATAGTTAAATATAGTTTAATATAGTCTATCTCACTTTCTAGATAAGATTGGTTGCAAACTCTTAAAGCCTTCAAGAAAAACTATTTAACAATACTATCTTTTACAAAATCAGAGTGGCAAGAATGTCAATGAACATAATAATCAATGCGTGTCTCTTTTCCATAAACGTCAAGCGAAACCCAACCACCAGTAATTATCTTTAAAGAATATATAAAAACAAAGTTTATTATCCTTCGCCATTTCTAAAGTAAAATTTATTACTGAGACACATCTATTTAGTTTATCACTAATTAAACCAATAAAAAACATGATCTTGTGTTAAGCTCCATGTTGGGAAAAGCTCAAATATCAGATGGAAGATGTTAGTTCTACGACAGGGTAAAACTCCTCTGAGAATGTAAAACATAGGAACTAGCATTGGAAAGCAATGCGATGAAAAATATGATCTTCAAAACTACAAACAAGAAATACCTTCTCGGATAAAACAGTCTTGGTGATAACTCTTTTAATTGTATTTCCTTCCTCATCAGTTGTGACAGTTACATAAGTTTCAGTTTTTGTGCTGGGAACCATTTTGCTAATATCTATTCCACTGACTAGGAACTGGAAAAGCAATTATTTAGTACCTTAGAAAAGTTAATTAAATAGATTGATATAACTTTTAGAAACATATTTTGAATATGTTAATCATTACCCGTTTGTTTCTTGGAGACCGTGCAAGTATGCTAGTAGAATCGATGTGGTCAGCACAGACCTGAGATTCTTGCTCTTTTCTATTTCTAGTGAGAAATTAGTTTCGTATTGTAGCGCGTCCTATGGATTCAGCAGAGTAGAGAAGCTAACAATTATTCTGAATAAACGAGGGTGAAGAAGGCAATATTTGGTTCGTTGCTGCTGGTAATCGATTCTCGACAGTAATACCGAATCTACACGGTGTTGTTGAGAGAGAACTAAGAGATATAAATAGAGTACATAAAAGCATAATGAATTTATAGATAATAAAAATATATAACTTTTTTTTTTGATAATGTCTTTTTTGTGATCTTTTGCATTTTATTAGCTAAGTGAAGCTCTAAATAAAAAAAATCTCTATAAAATTACATACTGTGATATATGCTCTTTATGTTCGTACGTATAGCTTCAATTGACAAGTATGTGAAGCGTGTGGAGTTAGATAGAACAGAAACATCAAATCGAAATCCTTGGTAGAAATAGAGCGAGAATGGAACTAGTTTGAGTGGAGCTTGATTTGTCTATGAGATGAACCGTATGCTGTTGCAAGTGTACAATGTATAGCATTGAAACTATTGGTGTGGTATAAGAGGTATAGATCTACTAAAACATATCTGTTCGGATGGATAATCTTAGGGAATGTTAGGTGTGAGAAGTGAAGAAGAATTGATGAAGATCAGGAATGAACGCATTAGGGTGAGTTGTTGTAGTGGTGAAGAAACGGGTAAAACGAGAGAATCAGAAATGAAAAGTATGCGATTGCTAGAATGGTTATTGTGTACCCATGTGGAAAAGGATGGAATGTAGTCTGGTATGGTTAAAAATGGACAGCGACTTAATAAATGCGTGTTGGAGAGTGATGATTGGGGTAATACAGACGGGCTTGGGAGAAGAACCCATAAAATGAAACAAGTGCATTTCAGTCAGTGTGAAAAGCAGGAGTGCCTGGAAAGGCTGAAGATGTGTGTTCTGAGACACGAGACGAGAAGAAAGGTCGATATAATAGGACTGATATGCGCGATGTTTAGATAATGAGGGGACTGTATAGGTGTATGGAGGACCACACTGGTCCACTGGGAATGAACCTAGAGTGTGAAAGAGATGCCACACGATGAATGGTTCAGGTTTCGCCAGTCACCGTATCGTAGAGAACAGATAGGGTGGATTGTTCTCGACAGCTAGACTGCGACGAGTCTGTCTCAGATGTAAAAAAGGTATATTCACTAAAATTTTGTTCAAATGATGGCTTTCTTTTCGCTTGCGTTATGTTCTCCTACTAATCTTTTCTGTATTCCAGAAAATGCCTACGCTGACAATTAGCAAATATAGAGTGTATAAACATCCTTAAAGGTACACCCTAAGTCTCGGGGAGAGAAGGGTAGGGAATTGTGTCATGTTAAAGAATGTCACTGTAGAAAGGAAAGAAGTTTGACATCGATGGCGAGATGTGCAAATTCAGAAGTGAGAACAGGCGGGAGGAAAACGTACGACGACGACGAGAACGAACGACGATAATATATTATACTCAAGTATATATATTAATAAAGATAAATAGTATATAAAACAATAATATATATCTATATAATATTATATATATACTATATTTATATATATATATATTATATATATAAATTATATACTAGACAAATATATATATCATATATATCATATATAATATACTAGATAAACGTGATAAATCCGTGATTAATATTCATAAGTATTTCATATATATATAAATAATAGAGTATATATATATAATTATTATTATATTATACGATAATTATAATAATATACTTATATATATGTTATAGATATAATATATTAATATATTATATATTTATAGTATATATATACTATATATATATATATATATATATATATATATATATATATTATATACTAATAAACGAGAGAGTACAAAAACAACATATCTAACCACATACAACATTGTAAGGCAACTGACTTGTTCAAAACAACAACACATAATTCCTTCTCCTCATTTGTTCGGTTAGGATTGCTTTCAAAAGTTCTTTCAAGAGTCTTTCCTTTTCATTAAGCCACGACTGACATCGCTCCGTTTCTTTATCAAAATCTGACCACTGAACTCTAAGATTCTGTTTTGAGAGAAAGTTCTTCATTGGTACCATGTGATGATTGTTTAACACTTTATGGCATGTACTAACACTACTATAATTACCCAGAAAATATGTATTTCGCCAAGAATTGATAATATGAAATTAATATAAAAATCATTAATTTTTTTTATAGACTTTAAACCACTTGAGTATCAACTCAATATTTTACTAGGAGTTACTTATGATAGAGGACTTTAATGTATATAAATTTCAATAACTTTTATATATATCTGCCCACCAAAGAGATGATTCTGAGCTCATAAATTGGATTTTTTTTTCAAAAAAATCATTTTTGAACACCTTAATAAGAAAAAAAAGAGTACAAGATTTAAAGTTTTTTTTTTTTAGATTAAACATATTTTATAGGAATATCTTGATTTCAAATTTCAACTTTAAATAAAAGCCTTCCCACCCCGCCCCTAAAAATCACAACAAAAATGACATTTTCAGCGATTTTGGTAAAAAAAAACTTTTGACAAAAAAATATGTTAAAGGAATATTTTTAGAAGCAAAGTTTAATTACCAAAATTATACTTTATAATGTGTTTAACATCACAACAATTAAGAATTTGTCCTAGGAATTACCAGAGCTGAGTTAAAGCTAACCCATATAATTTATAAAAAAAAAATGGCCTAACCAATGGTACAAAAATGACCACCCTGTTTAAACCAGTTTGAATAACAAATTTTTTTTGTTGATTTGAATTATCATAAGGTTAACAGCATGCAAAATATAAATTATTTTGGAGATGGTCGAGTGTGACCAGCGTTGGCTCACCCCATTATCGGATTAATCCTTTATAGATTAAATAATAACGTTAATAATAAAAAAAGAAACATACACATTTATCAAATGGTAAACAGAGGAGCAGAATAATTAATATACAAAAATGATTCTTAAAATTGTTCTAACCTGAAGAACGGACCATCTTTGCTCAGCCCATTTGCAAATGTGTGCCCATCTCTCTCCTAAGGCTGTAAGTTCATCTTCAAGCGAAGAATACGCTGAAATAAAACACTAAATCTTAATAACATCATGTTGAGCATCACTATAAAGAGAAGTAAAAATTAATATTAATTAATAAAAAAATAATATATAATAATACATAATAAATTAATAATACATAATAAATAATAATATGGTTTAAACTTTAGAACATTTTCTAAAATAAGAAAACAAAAAATTTATTCGCAAAAACTCTCAACATAACATCATCAACGGAATGACTAGTTTTTCGTCTTCACTACACAAAAATCACCACACACAATACTCAAAAAAAACAAGTTATCACCAAAAAAACACACCATTATTGGAAATGAAAGCAAATAAATTATTATTATTAATTTTATATTTTTAGAAAATACGATGGAAGAAAATTACCAGATCAAACCTATGAAGTTAGTGGACTTAGCAGCCATCAAAATAGGAATAACAATAGCCACTTCTAGAAAATCAAAGTCTATTCTACAAGAAAGAATGGCAGAAGAATGGATGATCGAAAAACTGCACCTCGGTGGATGTTTTGAATCTCACGAAGCCACTAAGAAGCGCATAAATAACAGAAAATCAGAGCAGATAGCCAAGCAGATTACATCAGGATTAGAATTGCCTGAGCAACTAGTATCGTTAATAAAAATATGGACAAAGATGATTGTATTGAACATAATAATATACGATATAAACCACACAACCGAGGAGAAACAAAATTAATTTCCAAAAACAACTCTATAAAAAACGCACAGTTCATAATACAAATTACTCTACAACACATACATGCAATGAAAAACGGCGAATAAACCACCCTCGGCTAACACTAAATATATACGAATTCTTCTCCGTTTTCCGTAAGCCAGACTTAAGATAACTCATCGAACGTATATCCACTCATTAACTTGACTGTAAAGGCATATACAACCTCAAGTTGTCGTGAAAGCACCTGACTTACACAAACAATCGATACAATAATTACCATACAAAAGTGGCAAAAAAAAATTACAATCGGAAAAACAAAAACTCTAAATTAGAACTAAACAAAACATACTAGAAGTGAAAAAACACTCTATAGGAACGCGGTATCAATCATTATAGACCGAAAAAATTAAGAAAAAAATAAGAATATTTTGATACATGCATCTTAGCAAAAACTTTAGAAAAAGACATGCTAACTGCTGAGTGCTGACATTAAAAATATTTTAAAACTACTTGATAAAAAAGTACATCATATTTAATAAAGTAATATCAAATATAAAGTACATGCTGTGTTTTATAAACACTATCAATATAAATTGAAAAGTTTTCATAAAAAGTGTCATTACATTATATAAATACCTTGTCTGCCTAGACATCACTTTTATACGCAACTCCTCCCATCTTGTATTAAGTAGCTTCATTTGCACTCGTATTTCTTCACTTTCTTCTTCTCCCAAAAGATTATCTCGCAACAGACGTGATCCTTCACTTAAAACATCACCAATGCCTCCTTGCCTTGAAGTGAGATCCAATAGAAGGTCCTATAGAAGATAAAATAAAATATATAAAAATAAAAAAGATTTACTTAAGAGTTTATTATCACTAGGTATTTTATAAGTAAATTAAATATTCTAAACTCTTAAGTAAACAACTTTTTTAAAACTGTTTTTTTTTAATAATTTAATGTGTTAGAAAGAACGAAAGGATTATTAACCTCTAATTGGTGGAATTGAGATTTAACGTCTTTTGTGTTATCCGCAATTTCTGCCATTCCAGCAAGACGATCTTCAGCTCCCAAGAGCCATGTAAGAACTTCTTCAAGAGTTTGCTGATAAGTACTTATGCCTATACCAACACTTGCGGAAGCCCCTGGTATGTCTTTTGCACTTTCTGAGGCCTAACAAGTACAGTCATAAAATTAATGAGTAAAAATATATAATAAAAATAAAGTAAAACCTTCTAAAGAAAACTACCTCCCAAATAATTATAGGCCCAATTATTATCTAGCAAATACCCAAATGCAGATAATAAAATTACCTCTATAGAATATGATGAATCAGACTGTACTGATATATTTAAACTATCCATTGATATGGACGAATGAGGAAGTGATTGGAAGAGGCACATCACATACATCATAATAGATTTTTTGTCTGGATTTTGCGTGTTAACATCTAATGAAATAGGATAAGAAACAATATCTAAATAATCAACAAAAATTAAATTTTAATAGAGTATCTTTCTATGACCATTTTGCTATTAAAAAGAATAACCATGTTTTTCATTTCTCATATACCTTCCGGATCCAAAAGTCTTTCGATACCCAAGTTTTCTTGCGCTATCCTAAAGGCGTTGTCTAGACGAGCATAAGGATGTTTCTTTGCCATAACGGGCCACTCGAAAAAGTCAGGCCTATGACGGTGTATAATTGCACAGAAAGCTAATCCATCTCGCCAAGGAGGTAGTGAAATTTCTTACATCAACGCCGTGATATCCCTAATAATGTAAAATTTTAATATCGAATTCGCCTTTTTCTAAATATTTATTATTATTATTATTATTATTATTATTATTATTATTATTATTATTATTATTATTATTATTATTATTATTATTATTATTATTATTTTACAGCTCATTCAAACTTATTTTTTATCATAATCTATCATTTAATTTATATTATTATACTGAGTACAGCTCATACAACCAACCATAAAAATACCGAATATATTAAGACCCAAATGAACATTACGTTACCTGTGTAGTTTGCCTGCACCATGCAAGTAAAGTTTTTTCTAAGTTAGTCTGCTGCAATTCGGACATGACATCCTTGAGAACCCCTTTAACCTGAAAATTTTTTATATTTTAAATTGGGAGACCGTAATCAATATTACAATATAAGAATTAGTCACCGAAATGGTTAAATAAAAACAAAAAAAATGTTCGATAATATTTTACCAACCTGCCAATGAAGGATAATAGCCCAAATAAGCCCAAGGGTAATTTTTGGAGACCCGTCGACAATGTGTTCATTTGAGATATTCACCAATTTTACATTTTCCCCTTCTAAAATTTTTAAAGCTTTTGCTACATTGTTTAAATGGTGAACACGCATTCGACCTTTTTCACGTTTCTGAAAAAAAAAATATTAAAATTAAATTTAGTAAGTACCTTCCTAATTTTAAATCTAATGTTATACTAACATAGCAATGGATACCAAAATTTTGATATTAATTGCTTATATTACATATAGAAAAAGAACGGATATATATATAACTAAAAAATATATATATAAATAAATTTTTTTTTTGAGATATTGTCCTTTGGAAAGCTATTCCATCCATCATCACCATTTGATTAATCAGATTACTTTCCATATTTTCGTGAAACGTGGATATACGATATAAACGCAAGTAGGTTTTTGCGTCAAAAGTGGAATACATGAGATTTATATAAAATCTTTTCTAACCAAGTTGGATTAGATGTGCGCTGATAATCTAGTCTTGGTAGCAAGTCCTGCTTCTGCTCAACGGCTTCTGCTCAACTCATTTTGGAAATTCTTGTACCGTGGACATAGGTTTTTGAAGCTTTTGAAATCCAGATGGAAAATTGAAGAAAAGTGGAATCTTCCAATTTAATAGCATGAGAGAGAGTGTGATTTTTGCGTTTTAATACTGTTCTATTGTATGTTTTGGCTGTTTTTAGTGGTGTCTATAATTAGAATTAGTGTAAATTTCACTAAGCGTAAACTGGTAACTAACATATTACAAGAAAACCTATTACTCACAAATGGCCTTAATATTTGATATACTGGCCTTTTAAACGGCTGTTTACTCAGTAACTGCTATGATATTATAACTAGAGGACACGCTATACAACTACAGAAGAAGAAACAAAAACAAAGCTTTAATACCAATAAGAAAGAACTCACAACCGTAATTCAACTATATTAAAATCTTATAAATAAAAATAATAAAATATAATACCAGAATATAATAAATAACTAAGCTACAAAAAAATAACATATAACCTATACTACTATAATATATATAATATATAAAACACCAACATATAATAATAAGTAATAGATATTATAACCAATAATAAACAATACCAAACTCTAATATATAATATAAACACCTTATAGCTACATAATACTACTCATTATATACTATAATATATATATATATTATCTACATATATATACCTATACTAAATATATGGTATATGTAAATATAATATATCAGATACGATATATAGTATATTATAGTATATATATATATATATATATATATATAAATATTATAATATTAAGTATATATAAATATATATTAGGATGGAGGGTTTTGGTATTGGCCAGTATTGGCCATTTTTTTCTGGTATTGGTATTGGCTCCTAAAGGGCAATTGGCATTTAGGCACAGGTATTGGTATTTGGTCAAAATGTGTCAATACTGTTTCAGTTATAATGTGTAAAAAAAAAAACAAGGAGATCCATTACGTTAATCGATTATCTGAACTTGCTGTAAGAGACGTTATAACTAAAAAATATAAACAAAATAATATATGGTAGAAAAAATATTTTATATACCTAATATCACTTCACTATAGAAGGAATTGGTATATTACGGAGTATTGGTATTCTATGCTGCAATCTCCAGTATTGGTACACTTAGGTAATTGCATACATAGACATACCAAATGAGGTATCAAACAGATACCTCTCAAAACCGGCCAACCGAAATAATTCAATACATACTGGAACTGTCACTAATTCAAATAATAAATAATAATACTAAACAAATATCACTACTAAATAATAAAATAATCAAATAATAATCCTATAAAATATCTATAAATACCTATAAAATATATAAACATAAAACTATATATATAAAAATATATCTACACACAACACATTCTATGACTATACATAAATAAAAAATCTCACTCACTCACACTACAACATTAAAAAATACAATATCAAAAAATATATACACTAAATAATCCCTAAAATATAATTACCTAAACCCATCTATCGCTAATATAATACATTAATAAATTATAAATAAAAAAAATAATAATACCTATAAAAATCGATAATGAATATAAATAGAATAATAACATACATAAAATTAAAAAAGAATAAAATACCTACATTATATCATAATATATATATAAATGTATAATACTAATATATTATAGTAATATATATAATATATATATATAATAATATATTCTATATATAGTATAATAAATATTAAATACATACTATACCATATCTATATATAGTATATAATACATCATATACTAATAATACTATATATTATAATATAATATATATATATTATAATATCATAACTATTATAACTACTAAAAAATAAACTCATAATATCATAAAGATACTACTAAAAAACCAATCTAAGTGATGGGACAGCATTATAAATCGTAAAACAATACGGCAAAAATCACGGCATAATACTCCTTTATTATAAATAAGATAATAACAGAATACAAATAGATCATACAAAGCAAATTTTCGCGATTTATAACTATGCGATTAATTCTTAAACAAATCTACAAATACTCAGCATTTATGAATATAATCATTTAAAAAACTCACAATAATAATCACATTTGCTACAAAAATAAACATACAAAACATAATAATAAATAAATACATAATAAATACATATAAAATATACATCAATAATAATAAATAAGTAAATACAATAATAAATAATATCATATATATATATATATATATAGTATTTATATAAATACTTAATATACATATTTAATATAAAAATACCTACTAAACTCTCACTAAACTCATATATATATATATATATATATATAATATAACATAATAAACCCAATAAAAATAATACACAGTATACAATATATATAATACACATAATATATAAAATATAAACATTATATATATAAATATAATACAAAATATATAAATATATAATATATAAAAAACACCAAAAATAATATAATAACTATATTATAATAATAAATTATATTTAATAACTAATATATAAACATAAAAAAAAAACAAATCTATAAAACTACGGATAAAACATAACTAAAATAAACTAAACAACATTTAAACTATAGAAATTCAACTAAATATGTAGCCAATAAATTCTCAAAACAGATAATAGTATAATATAACATAATATCATATAAATATAATACAATAATAAAAAAACCAAAAAAAACATACCCTATAAATATTAAGAGAAAGAGAAGCACAAAATAACAAAAAGGAATTAACCAGCTTATGCATGCACACACGTTACTTCGGAATATATAAGAATATATAGAAAAATTAAACAGGACTAATTGGCTTAAGAACCATCTTTAGGTATATGCGTATCATATTCAATATCTAAATATATAATACATACATACTATATCACACCCTCCATCTACTAAACAAATCTATACAGAAATCCCACCTTATAAATAATCACGTGGTAGAGGAGAATAAAACAAATTGCACCAACCAATCCAGTATGATCCTGCGTAGTCGTAAAGAGGCGACTAGGAACCATCGCGTGTGTAAGTTTCGGGAATATTGGCTACAATTAAATACACAAATCTTATCATTAGTTAAGCCACCAAGGAATCAGCTAATGACACATGCCTCGGCAGAAACGTACCGTGATCACTAGTAACCGCCTCATCACTTATTCCTTCGCATCGGAAAATGTATGAATCAGAATCATATAATCGTATATAATAGTCCCAGAAAATACTAATTTTGTTAAGATGACGAACAGAGGTGATCGATGAAATTGAGTAAAAGTAAATTTGAAGATTTAGATAACCTAGCACAATGGTCCTGAAACAAAGATTAAAGGAATAGGAGAAGTGGAGGAGCGTGGGGTGTGAAATGTGTTTTGTGTTGCTGTGGAAAGGAATTAGAGAAGAAAGGAAGGATTTGCAATTCTGATTGGTGAGTTGTGGTAGAGGCTATGGTAGAATTTGTGTGTGTGAAGTACTAGAAGTCTAACGGTTAATTTAAGTTTGAAAAGGTCAAAATTTGTGTGGTTGCGACATATGTCCATTCTGAGGGTAATGTCTGAAAGAGTACGATTTCTCGTAATTTACTTCTATACGTTTTATTCGAGATGGGGGGACTAAGGAAAGAATAGTTTCTATCTTCCTGCACAATTTTACCATTTTTCATATCAGTAATATTTTTTACAGTTTGTACACACCGCTCACGGGCAAGAGCCTATTTCAAGAAGGGGGTGTACACATATACTCAAAGCCCTACACTACATATAACCGAACGCAAATTACGAATACAAATGAAGCCTACAGACGAATACAGGACTATTCAAAGTAGCCAGAGAAAAGCTTAAAATTCAGTGAAGGAAACATGGTATCTGACTTCACTACACCATGAAGTTTGGCACCATTTATCCATCCGAACTGAAACTAGCTGGGAGTTTACAATGGTCTCGCAAACAAATAACACTTCTGGCGCAGAATACGTACTATACTGTGCTAACCAAAAGAAAGACGATCGATAAGCGCTAGTAGAGTAAACAACGAGTGATAACGTTACACTCGAAGCAATAACCCACCCCAACACAACCGCTCTGCAGGTAAATATATGACGAATAAAGAGAATAAATAAAACGACAACAAATGTTGCTGAGGCTTCAGTCAAATATATTGGATTGACAAATACTCAGAAAAGTTCAAAGAACAGGTATTATAAAGCCTGTTGCAAACGTTTGACTCGACCTGTCCAAAAGCGGTACAACCAAGCAAGCTTACCCCAAGATATGAGGCTAATCATAGCCATAAAGGCGGATGTAAAGACAATTTGTATTAGCGGAGCAACTGAGAAAGGACGAAAGTCTCGAATATAATACAAACAGACTTGATCATGTTACAATATATCATGGCAAGACCCCTCACCAGTTTGTGATGTGAGGTGTTCCAAGACAATTTTTCTTGTTCTGTTAAGGCCAAGGATGTTTATATTGTCAACAAAGAGACAAGAGAACCATCAAAGAGACAGGAAGTGTAGAAGATATTATGGAGAAGGGATTTTGTAAAAGTTGGGTTTTAAAGATTGAATTTCACAAAGTTATTTCTAACCATAGCGAAAATAAAATCGGAAAGATTAAGACGAGAGGCAATTCCCGGAAGTAAAAGTGGGAGTAGAATTGATATGAGTTAAAGAAGAAGGGTCGAGTCATCGAATACGAGTGGATAGAGTTAGAGGTGCAGGTAGGACTCATTATATGAAGAAGTAGGTAATAAAGTAGGAGATAAGACAGAACCTGAGGAACACCACTATTGAAACAGAAAAGAAGAAGAAGCCGCCCATCAACAACAGCCGATATTGAGCGAATTTGAAAGAAAGCTAGATATTAGTAAGCAAAGAGAAGGAGGAAAACAAGGAGGGGAAGCTTGGAGAGCAAGTGACGCGTGCCATACCCCGTGCCATACTCGGTCAAATGATTGGATATGTCAAGCGCCACCCACGCAGTCTCCGTAGTTCCTTAAGTAGCGAAAAAATCATAAATCGTTAGATAAGTATGGTATATCGAACTAGTAAAGCTTCGAGCAACGAGAGCCGTACTGGCCGATGGAATTAGTTTCCAGATGATCTAAAGGTGAGTTGAGAAGGGTTTCAAACGATCTTAGATAGAATACAGTGAGAGCTACAGGGCGATAGTTAGAGGATCAGAGCGGCTTCCTTTTCTTTGCGGAATAGGTTTTGGACATGTAAGAGCTTCCAACACTGAAGGGAGGGAAAGTGTTAGTATATGAGACATAGAGAATATAGTGAGGGGTGGCTGAAGAATTTAGCCTTTTCAGTTGGAGAATTAGCAAACAGAATCATCAGATGATCGAAGAGGAGGAAAGGGCAGATTTACAGAGTTGCTAGAGATAGAAAGATTTTGTCAGGCTTAACCAAGGAGCTTAGCGCACTTTCCTTTGATGAAAGCAGGCTTTGCTCGTCGAAGAGTATTCTGCAACGGATTTCTACTGAATGAAATTAGCGAGAGTGATAGGCAGAACGAGAATTTTTTCCACACCCGAGAGCACTGTCCCTAGCCTGAATGGCCAGAAATAAGCACGGATGAAACCAATGGATTATGGGAAAGAAAGTATTTAGTTTAGAAGGAATGAATGAGAAAAGAAAATTTAGCTTTAAGAAGGAATGAACCTGCTCATATCCCATAAATCGATTACAGGCTCCCTCTCCTTATCTTTAAATCTTTATAAAATTCCATCATTATTCCTTATTATTCATTATTATTTTATTATATTATTATTATATTATTATTTTATTATTTATTATTATTATATTATTAATTATTAATTATTAATTATTATTTATATATTATTATTTATTATCTATTATTATTAGTATTATTATTGGATATTTAAGGAATCAAAATTTTGATCGCTAAAATAATTTCGGGAGGTTGAACCCCCTGATCCTCCTGTCTACTGTGAGAGTATGCAAATATTACCGTATATTTTTTTTTTTTTTTTTTTACAAAAGTTCCTAAACGCTCACCTCAGGGGCATAGCCTATTCAAGGAGGGGAACTTCTTCTAGGTAATTTCTACCTAGGATCCGAACTAGGATTCGGAACCCAGGACTTGCCATGCGACTTCCGTCGCTTACGGTTTGGAGTACGGTAGACGGCAATAATATATATATATATATATATATATATATATAATATATATATATATATATTATTATATATTTATTTAATATATATATATATATATATATATTATATATATATATATTTATATATATATAATATATTATATATAATATAGGACATTTATAAACGTGCTCTTCAAATAATTTAGTATTGGAAGGTTGGTAATAATTTTATAGAAAAAATTAAAATTAAAAATTGAAATATCTCGAAAATTCATAAACGAAACCTTATTTTTATATTTTTATAGCTTTAAATTGCATGTTTTTTTTTCCAATATAATTTTAATTTTAATTATTCACGTTTATCTTCGTCTTGATAAGTCATATACTATATATATATAATATATATTATAAATAATAATTAATATATATACTCCACCTATCATATATAAGATATAGAGGTAATTGATTAGTAGTTTTGGCCTATATATAATATATAATATATTATTGAGATATATGGTACCTTCAGAATGACCACCGGAGAGTTAATTTTGGCGGAGGCCGGAGCAATGCCAAGAGATATTATATAGGCGGAGGCCGCGAGTCTCGGCAGAGAAATGAAACTTTTCCATTTATACTTAAACAATTATATAATATATATATACTATAGTATATAATATAATATAATATATTATACTATATAAATATACCACATCTAACAGGCACATTCTATTATATTAATATAAACATAATACTCACAACCTATCATATCTTAACCTATTATCATATAATATCAATATATGATAATTGCATATACTATAATAAAATAATACTATATATATATATATATATATATATAATCTATATTAACTACTACCTATAAATATATATATAATATATATATACTATATCTATAATCTATACTTATATATATATATCTATGCTAAAATTCCTGCTAAGATAAAAAAATACATAAAAATACTATAGAAAATATATATACTTCTTTATAACTTACCACTTCTATATCTTTTAATATATAATATATATACCTACATATAAATATATATTATATATATATGCCTCATATATATATATAACACAACCTAATCCATGATCATTACTACTATATATATATATAGTATATATTACTATATATATATATATAAAATATAAATAATATAACTAATACTATATTAACATACATTATATATACTCTATATATAATAAATAATAAACGATATACCTTAATATATAACTATATATATAATAAAACTCAATATAAAATTAATAACTATATATTATATATTAATATGTTATAAATGTACTATACATATATAATATATGTAATTAACTATATTTAGGCAAAATTAAGGGTTCATTTAAATTAGAAACAATTTTAGTTTAAGTTGTCTTAAACTAGCATCAGTTAAAAGAAAATAATGTTCAAGAAAGTGGAACATTAAAAGCATTAGTTGTCCGAATTGTTTCTCAAAAAATTCAACAGAAAATATATGTCTAAAAAAGTAGTGGTACTACTTAAGAATGTGGCTTGTCAACAAGCGGCTAATTCAGCTTTTGTCCAAGCAGATAATGCACTAAACATTAACATAAGTATGAGAAAGAAGAGTGTTTTAAAATGAGCCCATGTTTTATTCATTACTCATTGCAGCTAGATAATATCGATGCTATATTATCTCAAAAATCATATGATGTAATATAACCTATTATGTAAAAGTTCATATTTCAGTACATTTTAGTAGATCACCAATTGCTACAAACTAAGTTAACTGAATCTCAAAATCTCAAAATTTGCCAATACAAGCTTATTCAAGATGTGGAAACAAGGATGGGATTCATCATATTATCACAATGCTGCAAGGATCATAGAGCAAAAATTTGAAAAATACTAACAATATACATTCGCCTTCCAAATCGAAAAACAACCTAGATATCTTTAATGCAAATCACTGGAAGCTATTGGAGAATATATTAGATTGCTACAAACATTTGAAGAATTAACTAAAAGAGGACGCCGATGATTGAATGTAGACTTATCTTTTATAATACCTTGCAGATTAAGGCAATTTTTTGCAAAATATATATGCAAACTTGAAGGATCGCGGTGTAAAACTATGAAAGATGAACTTTTTAAATTGTTGCTGAACGTTTTGGTACCATTAAAAGAGGAAACTTTATCTACTTGCAACAGTTCTAAAATCCGACAATCAATTTAGCTTCCTTATGATTATTTTGATCCAGAATAAAAATAATTTATGCTCAAAGAAGAAGTAAAACTTTTATAAAAGCTAAAGAAAAATATCTCACAATTAAGTTCAGATCTGATGAACAAGAATGAATGAATGAACGAAAATGATCAATCCTCATACAAAAAGATTCACCAATGGACAATCTGAAAATGAAACAGGCAAAGATCTTTGAGAAAGGGAAACATTCAAATTTTCTGAAGTGCTTTGACTGATGCTACAACAAGAAAAATCGTACAGAAGAAAATGAAGAATATCCAGATACAATCAAACCAAAGTGGAAACTGACAAAAGGAAAAAAGTTAAAAATAGCAAACGTAGCCAAGCAGCAGTGAGAATGAAAACAACACTGCGAATAGAAATACTATTTCAAAAAACTAACTGTGGATAACTAATTTATTATCAGCCACCACTATAATGAAACGAAAAAATCGAAAATTTAGCTGATAGACCATGTAATGTATGGAGAGAAAGAAAAAGGCTCTTTATCTGATATGCATCTTACTGATTATAGCTAGGAATCATCTCTCTGCTAACTTTAAGTGTATTTAGACGAGAGAAATGTTTAAGAACTCAAAGCAGCGAATTATATTATACTAAGTAAAGAGGAATCGGTCTTTCTACAAAACTAAAAAATAGATCACACTCCTGTTCTAAATCACATATAATTTAAGCAGCATAATATGAATATTAAAAAACTTAAGCGGAATCGGTTACCTAAAAATAGACAAGTCATAAGCTAATTTACACTATTCCTTTCACTGAGCTATTGTGTTTAAACAATAATTATTTAACTTATATCCAACCTCAAAATTACTACTGATGATAACTCTACAAGAATATAGATAACAAATATATAAGACCACCACCAACCTGAGCATTTATACATAATAACCCTCACTCACCAATATAATAATATACTATAATACTATATATATTATAAACATATATAATATAAACATCAAATATATATAAATCATATAATATAAATCAAATAAATATTCCTAATACCATCTACTATATATACATAATAAAATAATAAACTAACAATAGTAACACTCGAAATAATATATATCTACCATATAATATATATAATACTAAAATATACTAATAAATATATTAATAAAAATATATAAAATAAATAATAATACACCTAATAAATATATATAAACTCATAACTATATATAATAAGTCTTCAAATGTCTATAGTAAAATTGTTAAACCCCTAAACCACTTTAAAAGAGTCTTTTATAACATTAACAGATTAAAGGAATACTCACATAATCGATAATATTTTTAGTCTTTTGGTTAAGATATGGCAAGTATGTTTAAAAGTTACTTTACCAATTATTCATTTACCTATATTCGTATATTGCATTTATAAGCTATGATATTATCACAAAAATGTTTTTTTTTAGGGCGTAGTCATTAAAAAATTGGATATCAAAAACCTATCTTATAGTCTGTAAATTATAACAACAATGCTTACATAGTCAATCTCAAAATTATAATAAAACATAGGTGTCATAATTTAATTTCTAGTTATTAAGACAATTAATACATAATTAATCAACAATAAGTTATAACATATTCAAGTTAATAGTTTGAGTTCCCAAATATCAATCTACTCACAAAATGACCACAAAAAACATTAAAATATTTTCTCTTTTGAACAACTTTTGTGTATGATCAGATTCTTCTAAAGCTAAATTTCATTTCATTAAAATGCATATCATAGTTACTTTCAATGAATTTAACTATTTTTATTTTCAAAAATAATTTTCAAAAAGTTATACCAGGAGATCTCCGGATAAAAAAACCCGGCAGGAACGCCCGGAGATTAGTGGTCTCCGCCGAAGCCGAAAATCAGTTTAAAAAAAGGCCAGCGAAACCTCCGGCCAAAGGCCGGAGCCCGGGAACCGGAGATTCCGGTCGAAAACATCACCACTGAATAATACAACTATACTATATAAAATATAAATAATATAATAATATATAACAAATAATAATTTATACTATACAATTATATATATATATATAATAATCATTATATAATATAATACATATACTATAAATATATAACTAAATTATAATAATAAGTATAATAAACTCATACATAACACTAAATAATACAACACATAAATACACAAGATGGTCGATATTATTTTTAATGCTACCGGCTCACACCCCAATATGCGAACTAGACGAATACAAGAAGAGGTCATACAGTACAACTAAATCAAAAATTACATAATTCTTTGGAATCAGCCCGAAAATTATAAGGATAATCGGATTTAACTTTATTTTTTTTTTTTTTTTTTTTTTTGAAGTAAATTTATTTTTTTTTTTTAACTAAAGATACCCACTAGGTATAACACCGCAAAGATGGCAAGGAGCTCCGAGGGCATCTCATCGAGCCCTACCGTTGGCGACACCGGGGGAACGACTAATCCCCACTCCAGAAGATCTGGTCTCGGAAACAAACAGCATTATATGGACTTATAGGTGATACGAGGGTGGATCCATACATATAGTATAGAACGTCCCCCCCACAACCCAAAAATAAATCTGTATCGTTCAGAGCAGCACCCCTAAATATTGGTGAAGATAATTGTATTTTTATTTTGGAAATTTTAAGTTTTTTTTTAGGGAGACTCGAAGCCGACGGGGAAAAGGGGGACGTTTCATACCCCGAGGGGATGGTCGGAGGAACCCGCGACAACCCAAAGACCAAGAGCGGGATGTTCACGAGACCATCCCGGAGGGGGGGTTAGTCCCCTCGTAGTCGTCAACCGGGAGGCCCGAGAGACCCCGACTCCTGACATCTTGGCGGTCCCTTAAGATAATATATATATAAGTTAAAAAAAAAAATTTACTTCAAAAAAAAAAAAAAAAAAAAAAAAGTAAGATCTATCTTAGAATTCTTCGTTATTCCAAATATAATTTTCTGTTTTACTGATACGACCTGCCGTTCTCTAGCTAGAACATACCTGTGACGCAATTAAAAGAAGAATCTGACCATCTAATTATATACGAAATATTTAATAATAATAAATAAAATATAAAATATAAATATCTATAATATAATAATATACATAATAAAATAAGTAATATAAAATAATAATATAACAACTAATAATAAATATTACATAATAACAACCAGTCATATAATTTTATTATATAATAATACATGTAAAATCATAATAATTATATATAACCAAATATAATAATAATAAATACAAATACAAACTAAAAAAACTAATAACAAAATTAAATTAGGAAAGAAATAGTTTCTCATTTAAAAGCTCAAAATAAAAAAAAAAGTAAAGCATCTTTATATCATTCAAATCGAATTTTAAATATTAAAATTTGCTATAAAAAATTAATATTACCAACCTTTCCAATAATAAATTATTCCTATGAGAGAACAGAAGGTATATAAACTTAGGTCATATATTACTATACTATATATATATATATAAATTAAGTAATATATACTATAATATACTAATATATATATAATATAAATAATAACATATATAAATAATAATATTAATACTAATAAATAAATATATAACATTATACTATAGTATATATTATAACTAATAATACTAAACTAATACCAAGCATCCAAACCTAAATAATAATAGAGAAGAGAGGAGAGTAGGAGAGAGAAGAGAGAGGTTTAGAAATTGTTTAAAATAGTTTTTTTCCAAGTTTAATATCGTCATACCAAACTCCAGATTGAAATCATTACAAAATTGCCCCATCTAATCAGCTCGAATCTCTCAATAACGACAAAATGGCTTTCTAATTTTCCTAAAACAACCAATCCAAATACTTCCTATATATATATACATATACAAATATATAACATATTAAATATATATAATAATATAATTAAAATAATAAACATATTGTAATAATAAATAAAGATAATATTGTATAATATAACTATAATACTATAATTATCACAAAATCTATAACCTAATAACTAATAAATATATAATAAATAATACATAAAATGACTATATTATATACATTATAAATACTACTACAACAAATTGCTGTTTCAAAATACTATCTCACTTGGATATTAGAGATTCATATTTATCGAACTACAATACTAATAACAAAACCAAAACATATAACTAATTAATGATTAATATAAAAATCAAAATTTACATTGACGAATAATAAATAAATAAAATACTAAACACTAATACAAATATAATATATAAAAAAACTAATATAAAAAATGATTAGAGAAGCAGATTTCATCTTGAGCCAGACAATCTCAAATATCACTCACTCACATATTACTATTAATTACACCAAGAGAGTTAACAGCAGAACAGCGGAACATTACTTTAACAAAATGAAAGAAGCGTGAACACAAAGCCATTAACAAGCTATTGAAATTCAAGGCCTGTTAAATCTACTATAGATGAGTCATTAAAAGACAATACACAATCTCGATTTACTTAAAGATTCAGGGTTTACCAGATTGAACGTCAATACAAGAGGCGAGAACCAGTCGGTGGTGTGATCGCCGCCTGCAAAGTATTTAAGACAATGACTGAACTTTGAAAAGACACATCAAAGATAAAAACGTCATAATAAAAAGAAAGTCGATTATACCATTTACAGCATAAAGCATTAACCACCAGAAATAACTTTTGGCAAGGAAAAATTCGAGAGAGGATTGGAAGACAACATAACGAACTCGGGAAAAAGCTGGTACAGATATTGACAATATCAAAAGGCGACTCTTCGGAATCAGTTCGAGAAAATATCCAACAGAGTCTAATTGCACAAAGTCAAAGAAATCCCATTCAATTGGTGAAACATTAGTGAAACCATCATATGTTTGAAAAAGCAGTGGACAATGAAACGTTTTTAGGTGAAGACGCTAAAAAGAAAAAATCAAAGAGATTTACGCTGTCGAATATACACACACGTGAAATACTAGAATAGAAAAAAATGTCTCGCAACTCAACAAACAGTTATCAAACATTACTTCGCTCTGCCAGTACTGCCACAGTAAAGCACTGATAGTGATATCAAAATAGGTAGTCAATTAAACTAATGATCTCATTATAATATACGATATTTAGGTCAAGACCGGCAAAACAAAGGGAAGCACTTTACTTACTATATACACGAGGAATTTTGAATAGCTATGAATCGGAAAACGTTATAAATAAATTTGTGATATATACTCCTTATAACAAAGAAAATGGATTAACCAGTGGGGAAACTTTCTTGGGTTTTATCTATAAATGAATTGGTATCTTAACACCAAACGAAATGCACTCGATTGCCTCGTCAACTTTGATACAAAGAGAAGAATGATAGATCAGTAGAAAGATTCTTTCAGTATATGACAAACTCAACATCAATACATCATCCATTGATCATCGTATAGATAATCGCCTAATCAAGCGCTCATTTGCAAGAAAGACAATAACAGAATACTTATCAATTAAAGTGGTATATAAGTTGGTAGACACTATAACCACTACTGCCTATAAATGCACGTACTTTTTCAAAAATTTGCGCTGACTTGGAAGCCAGGGACATAATTCTATCTTTTATCACATGGATGGTTCGTTGGCTTTCGAAAGGAAAATATGTTATATTTATAAAAGAACATAACAAAGAAATTAAAGATTTCTTTACAATACAGTAAAAAAGTTTTACCACATTGAGCCTAAGAAATATCAACATCCAACAATTACTTATGACCCTGAACAAAAGCATTTTTTCCTTTTACAGCCAATTGATTAATTTCAGTAAACATATTGATCTGCTGATATATATATTACTACACATATAATATAATACTATATATAATAACAATAACATATATTTAATAATAATACATATACTATAATAATATAATAATATACACAAAAAGAATATGCATAATACAAATTAATATATAATATATATAAAATAACTAAAAATAATAAAATATCAGTATTACAAATATAAATAGTAATAAAAATCATCATTCCTATATCATATACAAGATAACACACAGTATGAAGAAGTTTTGCGGAAATGGTGATTTTTTTCACTATCGCGGATGCGGATCAGTCAAAAAATTATTCATCCACGGATGCGGATAGTTATTTTAATAATTCTTGCAACAAAGGTACTTCATATATATCCAAGTATATATATATATATATATCACTAACATACATAATATAAAAATATATATATCTATAAAATAACTACTAAAAATAATATATAATGTATATAATAATACTAATATAATATCTATAAAATCATATATAATAATAACCACTATACCTATATATATATAATATACTATATATATATATATTATACATATAAATACTATTACTACTATAAAATAATACCCTAATAAGTAAAAATATACTACACAACAAATACAATAAAATATATATTATAATATATAATAAAAAAACCCACGTCATTCTGAAAATATTCTTCATCCGCTGTTAGAAGCAAAAGAATGTTACATGGATTCAGCATGGTTATAACGACTAACACAGAATCGAAGTAAAGTTGTGTGTCTGGTTCCATCGTAATCTTATTCTTATTTATTTCATACACACTAGGAACATACCATAATAATTTTAACTCTTTGTGAACACGTGTTCATGAATTTGGATTTGTATTACGGTCCAAGAAAAAGTTGCTATAGCACAAACCTAATTGCCTAACGTTCAATGACAGATTTGAAATCTAAATATAATCGTATCTCCAAATAATGTTTCTGTCATACTTTAAGAAAGTCCATATCTTTAATCAGAGTGATTTAAAGACCGCTTCAAATCGTTGGACAATAAGAAAAAACTCCGTCTCGTCTTTAGTATACTATATATACGCCTTAAACAGAGTAAAAACAATTATAAAATCGCACTTATCTATCACGTGTCAAGGAACTAGCCTTTTCACGTCTGTGTTGTTCGAAGCAATAAGGGCGAATACACACTTCATATTATTTCTCTCATAACCTCTCAAGCATGATAACAGCATGGATATAAACAAAGACTAACTAATTCAAACAAGATACTAAAATCTTGCGAGTACCAGAAAAGTATGGGGACATAATTAGTCTATAATAATAAATGACAAAAATATTCGAATTTATTATGCAAAACAAAAAAAAATAAGATCAGCTGATGAGGACTAAGAAGAAATAAATGATGACGATATATATATAAAATATAATAAACAATAAAAAAAAATAATTAAATAGCCAAAGAGACATAAACAAAAGCAATATAAAACTAATATAAAATAGTAATATATTAAACCAATAATACTCATAAATAATTAATACTACTATAATTACACTAACTTAACAAAACAATAATAAAATAAAATATACAGTAAAATAATTACAATAATATAAATAATAAATAATAATATACTATATAATATAACCATAAATCAACTAATATAACTCAAGTATATATAATACTATATACTTATAATTATATATATAATATATATATTATAACGCATAAGTTTCCATGCATATAATAAGCACGGGCACAAATATAACCACCCAAACATAATGTTTATAATGCTATAAATACTAATATATAATAAATAAATAACTACTATAACTAAACTAATACATATATATATATAATAATAATAACCTCACAAAAATCGGTATATATATATTGAATATTGGAAGTGTGGTCCGCAACCAATGTAATTTAAGACTTAGTGGTCCATGGTTATTTTAAGGTTGGGAACCACTGCTCTAAATAAAAAAAATAATAGAATGACACAGCAAAACAATAGTGGCTGACTTATTTCTACAAATATTTTATTTGGTTTAACCAGTGATTCGCAACTTCTCCAATTATTTTATATTAATTGAGGATAATTCTGTAATTACAAAGTATATAGTTATACATTTCTGTCTCCACTCTCTGAAATCTTGCCTTCGACTGCAACAAAACTTCCACCTAATTTTAATTCACTCCTCTGACTCCTACTAAATAAGCCACCATTAGGACTATCGGCTAGTTAATTTCGACTCTACTTTTGCGGAGACTTCTTATTTTGCCAAATCTTTCCACTCCATTATTGCAACTAAAACCCCACAGCTCTGGTGATTAATTAAAAGAATATAAATATAAATTTTAGATTTCAATATGAGATATGGCACTGTACTTTATAAACATCCATCTCAAGCCTATAAACAACTTTTCGGTTGCTTTTTCATAAATTTTTTCAAGTATGGTAATTTCATCTTGTTTCAAAAAATATCTTTTTAAGCTATACTGATTCTTTATCCATTTCATTTCTATATGTGCAACAGCTGTAGGTGATCGAGGGTGCGGATCATTAGACTGCCACTGCCACTATTATGACTCTCACAGTAAAAGGGGTGCAACGTTTTTTAAACATTTTTTGATTAAAAATTCGCAACTTCAGGCTCATCTGTAGAGGGGTCACCCCTACCTACTGATTATAATCTTTCAATCTTTAAAGCAAGTGTTAACGTACACCTAAAGAAATTACACTAGATCTAATAAGTTTCTTCAAATGAGGCTTCACCTGTAATTGGTGGTAGTAAAATAAAATATACGGTAGTTCAGATTCCCATGCTTTATTATTATTATTATTATTATTATTATTATTATTATTATTATTATTATTATTATTATTATTATTAAATAAATACGACAGTTATTTGAGTAATTAAAAATATACATGAAAATCAGCATATTGGGACCATTTTTAAACTGCTTTACGAGTTTGATTAAAAATAATGGAAATAAATATTTTTAAAATTACAATTTACAACAATTAATTTATTAAAATTAATTTCAACAAAAAACTTTTACATTTATGTTTACAAACTGTCACGGTAATCACCATAATAAAATATCCTTTATCTTCCGATCATTAATATATAGTATATATATATTTTATATATATATATATATATATATATATTATATATAAATATATATATATATCAGTCTATATATTATTATATAATAATAAACTTCTTGCATATATATATTACTTGGATAAGGTATATATATATATAATATAATATTATAATATACTATAACTATATATATATATATATATATATATATATATATATATATATAGTATAATATATAATATATTATATATATATATATTTTATATTATTATATTATCCTCCTACAAGTAACACATAGCCCAAAGATAAATACTACGTATAGTGAACTGATTAATAATAGTCGTATATAAATAAAGTGAGATATGGGTGTCTATAGTAAGATTCGGGACTACCAATAGCCTTGCACTAATTATAATAACGTTCCGGTGCACCTCAAAAAGAGTGATTTTAATAGATTTAGTAAGACAAAATGTCCTAAGGATTATGAACCAATTCATCTTTCAGCCTATGATTTCAATTGGTACAAAATTAAAACAAGCGTAAGGGTGGAAGTGGAAGAATAATAAAAGGAAGGCTGTAAATAAAAAATTCATTATAACGACCGCCATTTAATCGTCACTATCATATAATGAAGAAGATATTAAGTGCAGCCTTACACTCTAACAATCAGGTTGGCCTACAAAACCCGGGTTATTCTGAAAAAGCCACAACACCACAAAGGGTTATTTTTGTCTTTTTTCATTAAAACCCCGAAAAAACCCCCTGGTAAAATTGGGCAAAATCGGAAAATCCAAACGGAACTTTCGAAACTTAGATGCTTAATTATATATTAATCTATTATATATATATTATGAATAATATATCTATATATATAATATAATTATAAATATTATTCTTATTGAAATACCTTTATAAAGTTACACAAATAAATCATATATTGCTGTATATGATAAGTACATAAATATATATATAATTATATATATACGTTACATATAAAGCTTAAAGTGGAATCGGCAAATTGTTTGGTATAGTATATCTAATAAACGTGTTCCTTCTGGGGGTTGAACCGACTCAGCAGTGCAATTTAAAAATTACACACAGGATCAATCGAATTTAATTTAAGTTTTGTTGGTTATATTGTCACCTGAGAATTGTTCAGCAATTTTACAAGAGTCAATGTGGTTCGAAAGTAAACCTGCACCTAGTAATAGTGGGTGAATTAATTTGAGTGTGGGAGTTACTGGCAACAGAGCTTCAGCTTAGGGCTCTTTTGCGAAACTCCCGTTTGTCCGGAGTGAGAAATGTTACGAGTATTGATAAATTAATAATAAATAACAAAAACAAAAAGAATATTAGACTAGTAAAACTAGGATAAGAGTAATGAAATTACACAACAGAAATTAAAAGAGATAGCAAAAAATTTCGAATTAATTAGCCTTCAGTCTCAGTTAAATTTTATCCTTCATTTTTACCTTTTTTTTAATAAAACCCAGATGTGGGTTTTTTAATGGTTTTTTTCAAGGTGGGGTTTATTGAAAAACCCCACTGGGGACAACCCAGTTCCCCAATCGTGCCAACCCTGCTGAGAATAGACTGGTAGTGGCGGAATTGAAAGTGAAGGTCGAGAAAACACAAAATTAGAGAAAAAGATAGTTTTTGAGTCTTTGAAGGAACATGGGAGAAAAAGTCAGTAAGTGGAAATGTTAACGAGAAGTTTGAAGAAGTTTCTCTGATGACCAAAAATAATAGTGTAATCAATAAAAATGTGTTTTAGAATAAGTTTTGATGAAGAGTTATAGTATGTATTCGATTGGCGTTTCCTCGAAAAGGTGATTCACCGCAAATAAAGAACAATACAGTCTAGGTAGTAAATTCAATTTGTTGCTGTAATCATTCTCTGATGACAAAAATCGTAAGACAGTAAACAAAACAATTATTTTGAAAAATCTTGTTGAACAAATATAGCATGCATTTGATTGAAGTTTCCTTGTACAGGTGATTTACTGAAAAAAAAAAAAAAAAGGACAATACAGTGTAGGTCTTGTCAATTCATTTTTTTTATTGTAAAATTTCCCTGATTACCAAAAATAGAAGGGTAATCTATAAAAATAAGTTTTACAATAAGTCTTGTTGAACAATTATAGCAAGCATTTCATGGGAGTTTCTTCGAAAAGATGATTCACTACATATAAAGGACAATAAAATCTAGGTCTAGTCAATTCAAATTGTTCTCGTCTACCATGTTCATTCAAATTGTTCTCGTCTACCATGTTCATTCAAATTGTTCTCGTCTACCATGTTCATTCAAATTGTTCTCGTCTACCATGTTCATTCAAACTTTTCTGATATTTGTAAACTATTACCTTTTGTTATAGAAATTTTCACGGAAAAAGGCAGATATATAAATAATTCCTACAATTTTATAAATATCTCTCTCTTAGCTCATGTATTTGACTGTGCTTCATTATATATATATATATATATATATATATATATATATATATATATCTATATTTTTATATATATATATATATATATATATATATATATATATATATATATATATATATATATATATATATATATATATATATATATATATATATATATATATATATATATATATATATATATATATATATATATATATATATATATATATATATATAATATATATATATATAACTCTTCATATATATATATATATATATATATATATATATATAACTATATATATATATATATATATATATATATATATATATATATATATATATATATATATATATATATATATATATATATATATATATATATATATATATATATTTATAATAATATATATATATATATATATATATATATATATATATATATTGACTCTAGTCATTAGAGTCATCACAAAATTTCATTTTATGTGACAGATAAAATCGATTATCTGTTTAAAACGTTACTTCGTCCCCCCCCTCACTCTCTCCCTTTGAAACACATATCATTAATCACCCTCTTTAATTTTTTTCATTTGCTTAACAAACACTTTGTTTCGCGAAATCTCACATCTGATAAATACCAGCTTAAAGCAAATATGACACAAGACAATCTTCAGATCGAAAAATCCCATGA
>JABUQX010046819.1:0-21339 GCA_015478945.1 Trachelipus rathkii
TGAGCAGAGAGAAGATTCTTCAGCACACATCTGTTTTGTGGAACTCCTTGCCCTTCTTTATTTTCCTCCGGCAATATTCAACTCTTCCACAATATTTAAAATCGCCGCTTCTGGCCCACCTGTAGGGAAATTGCGTTCAGGTAAGACAGGCGTGGGGTTGTACTTTCCATTGGGTTATTTTAAAAATTTGTTTTTCTTTATGTAATTTTATTTATTTTAACTGTTTTTTTTTTTGGCCCCCGATCTCGTTTTGAGAAAAGGGGCAATTGCCCGTGAGTGGTGTTGATCTTGTAAAAAAAATGAAAAAACTACTGTTCATGTATTTTAAAATAATTTTAATTTGTAATGTTTATATTTTTACTGTATACGATTATATGTTTGTTAATATATTTCCTAGACGCTTTGAATGACATAGTGCATTTCGTCTTCCTTTTCATTTCTATATAATAGTTATAATATTATATTATATATATATATATATATAATATATATATATATATGATAATATATATAATTATATATATATAATTATATATTATATATATATAATCATATATATATACTTAGTATATTCGGGAAATCAGCTAGTTATTGTAGAAGACATGATCTCAAGTCGGAAAAGAAAATCCCCACTACCATAGCCTCCTGCTCATGCCTTAACGTGATAGCTCCATTTTCCGCCACAAAGCCCCCCCCCCCCGCCCCCCAAATATTACCAAACCCCCTCGCTTAAGAAAGCCCTTTCCAGAAACCAAACATGCACTGCGACATAGCCCCAATCTGGGTATCCTCGTCAATGGTAGAACGGTTCATTCCCTGTCAGAGATGCAGATGCATGTTCTCTCAGCAAGAGAGCACTCCTCTTAACTTCCCCAGCCAATGACAAATTACTTTATTTCAATTACTCATTGACAACTCGAAGAAAGTTAAAGGTAGCTTCTACTTTACATTCTCACCAACTCAATCATTCCTTTATTTCAGATATTTACCCTTTACTGACTCTAATCCCGCTATTTATTGATTTCGGTTTTACCCAGCTACGGTCGGATTTCCAACACTTCTCAACCTCTATATATCTTGTTTAAACTAACCAGCTATCTAACTCCATCGCCTTTCTTCTTGACCAATACATCGAGTTCACATTATGCTGCTGTTTTATTTCTCTTCTGCATTCATACCAATCTATTTTTTCACAACTACAACAGCCGTGGCGGCCTGCAAGGGCAGGATACGGACCTTGGCAATAGCCGCTGGGCCCCCGCGTCTTATTAAAAGTGGCAAACACACTCAAAGCGCAATATCAGACAGCTAACGTCAAATCTCAGATTTTAAAACGCCAACTCAGTTCGGTAATTTATTATACCAGATTTATCAAATATTAATTATATACTTATATATATATTATTAATATTTATAATTATCATACTATATATAAAGTATTTATTGTATTACTATGAGATATTATTACTTTGAGATGCATAGTATAGTATGTTTCTATATTTTATATCTAATAATTCTTAGATATAATTAGAAATGCTATATAATATAATAGTATGTATTAAATATTGCTTATATTTATTGTGGTTGTTTAGCCAAGTTGTAACCGACGGCCTCATTACAGTGGTTTATGGATAAGGTAAAAATTCAAAGTGGATGGTCACTTTGATGTCTAGATGTGTTAGTGATTATTTGGGTGTGTTATGTGATAGTTTGATTGGTGTGTAGGTGTTAGTGAGGTTGTTGTTTTTTAGGTGGGTGTGATGTGACGGGTAGTGACCTGTTCTGGGTATTGGTTTGTGTTTGTTAGGTAGTATGGGTGATGTGGTTGTCGGTCTGGGTTTTTCATGCGTGGTGTGTGGGTTGGGTGCCGGAATCGGAATCGCGTAGGACTGTTCGTTGATCTTTCTATAATTGTGTCTTTTTCTTAGATTAGAAGATTGTCAGTAATTGTGATGTTGTCATTTATAGCGACATGTTTATTGAATGTTGTTTGCTAGTGTATATATGGAGGTATAAATGGTGTTGGTGTTGGAAAATAGAAGGATAGTTGTTATGCATGATGTGAACAATATATTCGGTGTATATAGATTAGGTGTTGACCGGTTCTTGTGTTGTACTCTGATATGGGTTTTCAAAGAGGACTTGTGTTATAATATGGAATACATTGATGTATTGGTTCAGCGACTGTCGGGATTTACCGTTGTGGTAGCTTTTAGAATACTGTGTTGCTAGTTAGATAGGCGAGTGTGTGTGGGGTGGGAGGTTGTTTTTTGTTATTGGTATTGTTTGTTTTTTTGAGATTTTTTTGATTTTTTGTATATTTCAGATTTTGTAGATACATGTAATTGCTTTTTGTGTATAGTTATTATGTTTTAGTTGAAATTTTAGTGTTTAGGAATTAGATTTAGTTCGCTTAGAGTTTCATGTGTTACCTGTATTATTGAATAATGTTAAAGTTTTAGTGTGATGAAGTGTGAATTATGATTTGTGGTGTGTTGATTTTGTTTAGTTGGGTGTAGTGTTTTAATTTAAGGTTGGTTATTTTACAGTATGATTATTTAGGTATTATATGGTGCTTGTGATATGGTTGTGGATTCCTGATGTGACTTGTTGGGGTGTTTCTGTTTAGGATGTTTAGGTGTAATTTATTTGTGTTTGCTTTTGTGTCTTGTATTGAAAGAATGTTGACGTTTGAGATACTAACATGTTGGACTTTAATTGACTTATTATAGTTGTTTTGTGTTATTAGGTAACTGATAGTAAAATATTCATGTAAGTGTATTGGGTTGTAGATTATGCTGATTGGTATTTAGGGTGTGATTAGGTTAATTGTGTGTGAATAACAAAGATTGCTACCTACTGAAAAAACAGGAATTAAAATAAATGACAGATTATAAATAAAAAGTTTCATCCCTTGATTTTTTTTTGTTTATAATAAAAAGAGAATTGAGCTGTGTGGGTGTGGTGTTTTCTGTTTCATGTACTCACTAATTTTGTTAAAAATGCATTTGATTGTTTTGTGTTCGGACTTGTTTCCTGTGGGTCGTCTGTGTAGTGAATGCTAGACCTGGGGTATATTAATGAGAAATTTTGGTTACCAGTTGGGTATTACTGTTGGTTAGTTGGGATCTATTTGTTTAAAGTGTTTTGGTATTCGGAGGTATTATTTATTATTTTTTTATTGGATTTATTATACATATTATTTTATATTGATTATTAGTATTTTGATTTAGGTGTTTTATTGATTTATTGATTGAGTTTATTATTGATTATGTTATGGTATTAATTTTGATTGTATGTTATTGATTATTTTAGTGGTTGATTATTATGTATTATGTTATGTATGTCTATTGTTATTTATTTATTGATTGATTGATTGTATTTGTAGAATATTTAGTTTGATTTGTGTTAAAATTTAATAACATCGTTAATGTTATTGTTTGTATTGATTGTATGTATTATTTCGTTTGTTTATGTTAGTTATTATTATGTATTACGTGTTTATTGATTTAGTTCGGTGTCCTGTGCTCATATTCTGCATTTGATTCATTTCATTATAGTTATTTTGTGTGCTTTATTAATTATTATTTGATGTTTGCTATTATTTTTATTTATTAATTTTTAATTGTATTATTATGTATTATTTGAGTGTATTATTGTTGATTTATTTATGTTATTTGTTATTATTATTTTGAATTTTGAGTTTGATTTTAGCTTATTATTTATTTGTGTATTCATTATTTATTAGTTGTTCTTAAATTATTTTATGTATTTATTAATTATTTTGTGCTGAGTCTTTTATTGATTATTTATTATTATGTATTATTTTATTTATTATGTATTCTTTAAATTATTTTTGAGAAATTGAGATTATAATTATTATTATGTTAGTTATTATTTATGTTTTATTATTATTATGTATTTATTAATTAGTTATTAATTATTGATTGATTATTATTTAGTTATTTAGTTAAATTATTTAGTTGATTTATTATTTAAGATGTTTTTATAGTTCAGGCTTTGGCCCTTAATTGATTTGTGATTGATGTTCCAAGCACTTTTCCAATTTCCTAGTATAGGTTATCAATCTGGCTGCCAGTGTGATTGATTTTTGTTTTAAAGGACCTATTGCTTGAGTTAGAAAGAACATATTGCTTTGCTGAACTTTGTTTTAATCTGAATAGTTTGAATATTATCGTTATTCCAATCAATAATTGAGTAGAACGGTAGCCTAGAACTATTTGAAAAATTGATGAATCGTTATAAATAATTTGCTTGTCTTAAGATTTAATATAAATATAAGGGTGTGAAATGGTTATCAAAGTAAAAGGCTTTTTACTAACGTAACGTTAAATAAAAGATTCACATCCGGTATAGTTAATTATTATTTACTGTTAGTTCTATTTTACATTGTAAAAGGAAGCAAAACATTTATATTTTTAAGATTAAACTTAACATTGTATTTTTGTTTCATCATTGTGGTAATCAGTCTAGGAAACTCGTCTCTGATGTTAATGCCTGAAGGTTAGGCCCAGGCGAAATCTTCAGTTAAAAGTTCATTGGTAGAACATGTGTTTGGTCTTTTTCTGACTTCTATTTTAATTAGGTTATTATTGGATTTGATTTTCGATTGTTTTGGATGTATTCATTTTAGGTGGTGTTATTATGGTATTGATGTATTTATTATTTTTAGGTTATATGGATTAGCAATTATAAATTCAGGATTATTATTGATGGGGCTATTATAAAAGTTATAAGAATTCTTTTTATTATGTTAGTTTATTATTTTATTTGATTTATTATTAGTGTATTATTTGATTATTGTTATTATGTATTTAGTTATTTTAAAAGAAATCGGTTAAGACTTTATACAAAGTAGAGAACTAACTACATTGTAAAGACAAAGACATTATATCTAAAGCTGTTTTAAGGTCATAGGAAATTTACAGAATTAACTGTTTTGGAAAGGCAAGAGTTTCCATAATTGTTTGTGCTTTACTTTAAATATTCGGATTGTTAATTGTTAGTGGTTGAATAGTTGAAATTGTTGTGGTTGGGTAGGTTTAAATAAGTTGCTCGTCTTTCATGTTGGTGGATGTTAAACGTTGATCCATCTTTTGATCCTCAACACTTGTTACGTGTCGTCGCTGTTGCTGAAAGCTTTGGCTTTTTTGGGAAGAAACAAGTGTTTTCGTGAAAAAAGTTCTTTTTAACACGGTTTGAAGATCCCGTAAGAAACTTCTTATTTGGATATTGTTATTAGCTTCCTAGTTTTTTACCTTAATATTTAGTTTAATTTGATTTTCGCGCTTTTTATTACCAGTAACGTTTTGTTGCTTTTTTAAAGGTTGATTAGGCAGAGTGTCTCATTCAGTTAGTGTAATATAACAATGGATCGCAGAGTACTGTCTAGGAGTATGGGACTACATTGTTTAAGTGGCAGTTGGATCAAGGTTTAGTAAGTAAAGATAATTTGTAAGGGTGTACGGGGGCGGATTGGATTGTCGGGAAAAGTTGCCGCGTTTCGCGTGCCGGAACTTCTTCCGTCGGAACTCTGTTCTCCGTTCTCGGACTTTTCCAGGTTTCCGGCCGGGAATTCCGTGAAAAATTTTCTGGTTGGGTTTCCGTGGTACTAGTCCCGTATATGGATATTTGTTTGGTAGGCTTGGTTTGATGTATGGTGATTTAGGGGTAGGTTGTGGTGTGGTAACTGATGTGGTATTGATGTGCTAGTAGTAGTGTTTTGAGTAGTGTATGTTGATGTGTTAATCGATTAGTGTGGTATTAAGTACTAATAGTGTTATATGGTAGTGGTATGTAATGTTTTACTATATAGTATATGATATAACTAGTTATATAATGTGATTGTAGTTTAGTATCGTATAGTAGTTGTTGATAGGATTATATATTAGTATCTGAATATTGTAATACTTTATTAGTTATATGATATATATACTATTAGTGTGTATGTATGTGTGTATTGAAATGTTCAGATTATTGTTAATACCTTTATATGTTACTTGTTGTTTGTGATGTTTCGTATCGGTTAATGAACACGTTTGGCTGCTTGGTGCTAGGACCCGGCAAAAGCTTATTGGGCTGTCTGCACTCTCGCGCGTGGGCCCATAGGGGTGCCCCGTGCAGTCAAGCATGTCTAGTGGAGCCGCCACTTGGCATCAACGGGAGCTTCCTAATCGATCGAGTTTTCCATTGCTCTTGATGTTTAATTTGGATTCCGTTCATCCTCGACCTAATTTACACGGCGCCGCAAAGGTTTAGCCCATGTTCGTGAACAGATCTGTACCTGCTTTGTTTAATTATCATACTCCGTAGTTTATTGTCGTTCTGACCTTATGCCTTGCACTTGATGTAATTTCATTTGATTATATTCTTGTTGGTGCGTGACTAGGAAATGGATAAGCTCGTCTTCGTGGGTTGTGTGGGGTCGATTAGATGCGCATATTGGCCCCATCTCAAGGTATCTTAGTCTCTTTGTCTTGTGTATTCATGCTATAGGATTCTTTTGATAGGTCAGGCCGAGCGAACTCTGTCCGCTACTTCGTACGTGCTATTTGAACTTTCGCTAACACTTTGGTTGCTTCTAAGGTGTACTGCTTTGTTTCCAGTTTGGTGTCCTTCGCTTTTGCATCCATGATTGTCATGGTGATTTTTTTCACGACTGTCGATTTTGGTGAGCTTGGTCTCGTTCATTTTCGTCGCATCCAGGCGTCAATTCGACATTACTGGTTAGGTTTCTCTACCAGTGGTCCTTGGGGTCAGGACCGCCGGTTGTCTTTGTATTCAGGGCTTTCCCTGCTGTGGTCCGGAAAGCCCCGTACCGTGTTGCTGCTCTTAAGCATGTCGTTCTTCTTCAACTTTTGTTGTCTTTATAGGTTTTCGCTCCAGTGATTGCAAGATGCTTCAAGGTATCAATCATCAGGTCGTTGATTTTCGTGTGTGGTGTGCTGGTGTGTTGCTTGTGTTGTGTGTGTGTGTGTGTGTGTGTGTGTGTGTGTGTGTGTGTTTGTGGTTGTTGCTGTGTGTGTGTGTGTGTGTGTGTGGTGTCGTATGTGTAGGTGCATGGTGTGTGGTGTTGTGGTGTGTGGTGTGTTGTGTGTTTTGGTCATGAATCTTGGTTCTGCCCGATGTACTATTTGACATTTTTCATGCCTGTTATTAACTTTTTCCCGCTCGCTCCGCCCACCCCGTGGGAGGGTGAAACATCATTTTTTTTTTAAAATACGAATCTGTTGTGTCTTATTATCATCTATCAAATAGAAAGCAGCGGATGGCCACTTTTTGCATATCCGGATATTGGCAATTTTTTTCATCAGAACGGAGTTCAGGATGCGCCATATATATAAATATTTATATATATATGATATATATCTATATATATATAATTATATATATATACTATATAGGTATTAATATAATAATAGTATATATCTATAGTATTAATGATATTATATAATATATTTTATATTTATAAATATTTTATTATATCTTTATTGATTAAATTTTAAAGTTCATGTTTTGAAAATCACATGAAATAATAATCGTTCTGCTATTAATATTAATTTAGAGTTCTATTTATATTCAAAATGCAGGCATGATTTTCTAATTCATGCTACTTGTGAAAATAAATAATTCTGAGCAAATAGTCAAGGTTCTAAGATTTATAATTTAGTATGTATTTAATGAGAATAATATTTAATTATATTCTTAAATGAACTCTAATATTAGACAATTTTAAACTCATGTTTTATATGAGGGTTATGGCAATCATATACACTCTGGACCTGCGAGTCGATGACGCTACAAAAAAATATGCATCAATCTAATTAATAAATTAATAATAAATAAATTAAATGGTGACTTAGAACGTTCGTTTCTCAAAATATAAGTCGTTGCAGAACATTTATTATTCACCATTTAGCTTTACAAGAAAGTATGAACCTCTATGACTCTACACACAATTTTCATCAAAAACTTATCATGTAAGTGGGTGGAAAATTGTTGATATTTTTCATTAATGCCCCAAAAAGTAAAACAAGTTGAGTGATGTGCGTGAGAGGGGGAGGGGGTATCGCACTTCTCTGAAGATTTTACCTAACATCAAAACCATATGTAGAATACCCAAGAAATTTTTGGTATACTTTCAGAAATTAATGGAATAATTCAACCCACTGCTAAATTATTTTATTGTTTATACGGTTAATATATATATATACCATAATACAGTATATATTATATATATATATTAGTATATATTTATTGAATGGGTATATATATATATAATATAGTATATATATATAATATATATATTATATACTATATATATATAGATAATATACTATATATATATATATATATATATATAATAAGCCGTATAATATATATATATATATATAACTAATTATAATTATATATATTATAATATTATATATATTAATATATATATATATATATATATATAATATATAATATATATATATATATATATATATATATTATATATATATATATATATATATATATATATATATATTAATATATAGTTTAGTATAAGTCATATAATATATATATTAGATAAGGGTTAGTGTATTTATAATATATAAATATTATAGGAATATATATATGATATAGTATATATATATATATATTATATATATATATTATATATATATATAATATATTAACGTTATATATATATATATACTTATATACTATATAATCTTATATATATAATATATATATATATATATATCAGGATATATAGATTTAAACGCTGCGTTAATGAAGTTTTTTTAAGAGCGTGGAATGCACATTAACTTATTAGTATATTATATATATATTATTTTACTTTATTTATATTTTATATTATTATTATTATTATTATTATTTGTTTATTTTTTTTTTATATTTATTTTTATTTATTATTTGCTTAATTTATTTTCATTTGCGGTTAAATTCCTAGCATGTTGGTGATTTAATTGTAACCCTTTTAGTTTTTATGTAATTATTATTTATTATTATTATTATTATTATTATTATTATTATTATTATTATTATTATTATTATTATTATTATGTCATTTTTATTTAAATTGACTGTAGTACATTATTTATTAGATGATCAGGACATGATCATTAATGATAAAGCTTCCACCGGGCCCGCAGTTGGGCTGGGAGCCTCCGCTAAGGTGCACAGGTTGAGGCCGGGTGCGCAAACAGGATAGTTTAGTAGGAGGACATGATGTAAGTCGAGAATTTAAAATGAAATTGATATGAACTCTGTGTTAGGTCTCCCTCAATACGTGCGTTTCTGACGCTGCGCAAGCGCCACTATGATAGGTCAATGATGAAGTTTAAAACGTTCATGTAAATGGAACAATGTACTGCTCATTGACCTAACTGGTGCTTTCGCGATGTCAGAAGCGCCACGTTATAAGCGCTCGTATATCTGATCCCTATGAAGAAAATTTTAAACTGACTCATAATATATGTTGTGAATAAGAAAAATTGGATCTAAAAGCCATGTTTGTGTGGACCACATACTTATGTGAACGAAAGAGCATTATTTCCTGTAAAATGTGTGTAGTGTTGTCCTAAGGCTTTTTTCATTTTTTATTAATGGGTTATGAATGAATGAAAAAGTTTTTAAGTTTCTCTTTGTATTTATTATTTTTATTGAAATCGATTCTTATATGTACATACTTAAAATGGAAGAAGTTTTGGTTAATTTCATACCTGAGAATTATGGATGATGCCCATGTTCAGTGACAGAAAGGATGTTTTCTCTTGTGGTATGAATTTTTAGGCTTCATTTACAATAGTTAAAGATAATTTCTCAGGATTAATTATATATGATCACGCCAATGGATGTTTATATTGGCAAAAAGTATCGAAGATTGCGGTAGGATTAACCAGTAAACTTAGGAAAAGCTTGAAGAGACTGGGATTGAGTATTATGAATCAATAGTTTTTTAATTAATAAGAAATTTAATTTTTAGGGTGATTATAAATTATGTATTATTTAAAGAAAATAATATTGAGGACAAGATATATAAACTAAACAATTAAAGAGTGAAAGCTAGTTATGAATTATGTGGTTGTTTTGATGGAATCTGATATGAGAACATTAATGCGAAAAATAACACCTTTTCTACGTTACAAACCCATGTTACATTCAGATAATAAAACTAATATTATATTATCGTATTATAATTTTTTATTTGATATTGTTATTATTATATTGATTTATCATGATATATTATTATTATTATTATTTGTTTATTATTATATTTGCGCGAGCACTCTGAAGCTCGGTCACTTTTGTTATCTTTTTTAATTTTTAATTGATGGATTATTTTGCTTCTCATAGCCAACTAAGTAGAATTGGTTATGTTCCTTCTTTTCCAACTTATTAGATCTTTATGCATTTGAATTATGTTCGGCTCTATATTTTTTACAAAAACCTCCAGTTATGAAATTCAACTTTTAATTGCCTTTTCAATTATGGGTTTTATTTTGAGGCAAATTGCTTTGCGAAACTAAAATTAAAGTTTATAAAATTCAGCTTCCAAAGCTAAACCTAAACATTCTCATTATGTAGCATTTATCATTACGTCATTATTTCTTCATGATTATATTGACAATTTGCATTTAAGCCTTTTTTAATGTAGTCTTTCTTTTCATTCATTGTAAACTGTTTATAACGATAATGGGCTTTAACACGATAATTGGCATTAGGTGGCATTTTTGATGCCATGGCCATGTATATTTAGGAGACTCTTAGGGCAGTATCTATTCTAAAAAAACAATAATAAGTGCATTCTGCTTTCTAAGGAGCTTTTATACAAAATATAGCCATGTCACGCTTGTGTATAGCGTCCTAACAACCCTCTGACTGTCCACGAATTGATATTAAAATTTGTAGTAGGTAATGAGTGGTAGCTTGCCAAAGCACTTGTAGATTATAAGTTTGATGGTACTTGTAAGGAGTTGTCAGCTACAGTGGATGTTTTTGTGATCCTGAATGAAACTATTAAGATCTTAAATTTTTTTTAGTATGAATAAGATTTTGCAAAATATGAGAATACATCCTATATATTATCACTGTAAGTCCTTTAAATTTATGAAGTTCGAATGAATGGGGTTGAAATTTAGCGAAAGTTTATTAATAAACTGGGCTGTATTACCTAAATTTGTTTTTGTTTAATTTTCAGTGATTTTTTTTTAATCGTGAAAGAACTTTTTGTATTTTAGAAAATTTTACGGATTAATTGAAATTGAACTTCATTCTATTCTTCTGTACTTCATTCTTCCTCTATATTTAAAATTAGAAAAATCTTTAAAAATTTCATTCTATTTCTGTTAAAGAATGTTTGCTAAAGAGTGTAAGTACTTGTACTGTCTTTGAGTAGGAAAAATTTCATAACTGCATCTCGCTAACTTTAACTTTCTCATTAGGCGATGAGGTAGATGCTTATTCGAAAATGTACCGCAAATCACACAGTAGTTGTGAGACTCAACCATCTGCTTCTACGTCGACTAACGTACCTCAGCAAGAAACTCCCCAGCCTGTATTAAGGAGCATCTCTGACTCTGATTACCAATACTCAAAGCATTTGGCTGCGCCCTTTGCAAGGAGAAGATCCTCGAGTTCAAGGTATATTAGCGCATTCTTCTATATAATTAATTACTTGCAACTCTAATTTTAATCAGTTGTAAATATTTAGTACAGGGTTGCAACAATGGATATTTCGGTAACTGAAATTTAGAGATAGACCGGATTGTGATTTTCAGTATTCGCAGATGAGGATATATATTTTCAATATCGGCATATGCGATAATGGATAATTTTAAGTACCAAGGGATCAGACACAGTCAGCTGATATTTTAGGTTACTAAATCATTTAAGTAAAAACATATCATTTACCGTATCAGAAAATTAAGATTTTCATGGTTAGGTACTCTACTTAAGGAATTTCAATGTACACAACAAGGAGCAGTTTGATCCTCATACTGATCCAGGAAAAGGGGGAGGGAGGCGAATCATTCAACATTGTCTACGATCTGTAATAATTGATTACGAAGCCTACACATATTTCTGATTCTCCCAACCAATTCTGGAACTCCCTTGATCTATGCTTCGCCACTAGTCCTTCCCTATAAATACGTAATCTTCACTCCTATTGGTAAATCTAACCACAGCCTTTTATCTCTTAATTGATTTTATTGCTTTATCTGAAACAGCTCCAAACTGCCTTAGGAGTATACCTCAAAATATTATTATGTATGAGGTTTTTTGAAATTAATTCCTGTATATAATACTCTATTAGATTTTGTTATGTTTGATAAATTTCTATTGCTCTATATAAAATTTTTTATTTAAATATTTTATAAAATATATTTAAGCACGAATTGCTTCTCCAACCTGTCACATTACTACTTATATATATAATTAGGTGCAACTCGAAATATAATTTTACTCACCAAATATAAAATATACGAAGAATAATTAAATAAATAAAATAAAAAATTATTATATAAACAGTACTTAGTTAATATACTTATTTATAATTAATTATTATTATATAAATCATACATCTTTCCCTTACCTTTAAGTTTTGAGATGTGCATATATAATAACTATAGTAATAAAAGAATTTCAAACTTATAAAATATTTTACCTATCTATAAACATTTAAATAAATTAACATAACTTTATAACATAAAACACTGTCCATTTGGATTCGTGTAACATAATTATTTATAAATTTTTAAGATTTATCAAAGATAACCCACTTCCGTCACCTCAATCCCATATATTAACCATCCACAAAACTTTTCTTAAAATGTATTGTTAATATCTTGTATTATGCTTTAAAGAACGTTGCTAATCAATGTCTTTCTGTGGTTCTTAAGTACCATTCCAAAATTTAACACTTATTAGATTATTACGAATGACCTAGCTCTCTCTTCATTATCAAACTGATGGATGATATTCTATCATATAAGTTATATTCCTTATTATGCATCCATACGCTGTCAACCGGTGGTGTTCACATGCTCTAACCTGGGATGAAAAATTTTTGTTGGTCTCTGTATTAGCAATTAGTGGGTCAAGTGATTCGGAAATATTTTCTAGACTTGTATCCATGTCCCCCCTCTGAGAAATCGCGCTTTCTACAGAAAACCATTCTAACTCCTTCAGGGCCTCTCCTACATCATGTAGGCTCCAAGAAATGGTTGGTGGGGTAGTTTTTTACTGGCGCATCCCAGTGATAATTCTAAGTGGCGGTGTGGGTTCTGTGAGTGAATTTTTGTATAATTCTTTGGGTTTCTTGAGTTAAGGGTATTTTCTGGCCTGTCTGTTCGCGCCTTATTTGTAAAAAGCATGGGTTTATATTTTGGGCAACCTGCGGTGTTGTTTCATGGAGGTGGTTGGTTATGCTGTGCTGTCTTTGTGGTAGCTGTGTCACACTCCAGTTGTCGCTTGGGGAAGGGTTCGGAGGGTGTTTAATTCGTTTCCGCTGTTGTATGGAGGGACCGCTGATTGCGAGTCATAAGTCGGGCGCGGGAATGTTAACCTGTTGTGACTCAAGTTTTACCGGATGGTTCATTAATCACCTTATTTTTAGCGTTGTTTTGAGTGGTATTTAGGGAGTGCGTTACGTCGGGGATTCTTGTTTGTTTTATGGGGCTTATTGCCTTTGCCGGAAACTTAATGGTTGGACGAGGGGTTACTTGGAGTCTGTAAATTGATAGTAGATAATGGCATCAGTTCCGTGTTTTCTATATATTTCTTCGGACTCCTTCTTTTCCGAGGGTGATGGCGAAGGAGGATATTGTGTGAGGCAGGGGGTTGGGAGCTCGGTCATCTTTCTACTGTTTGGATTCGTATTGTAAAGAGAGTTTCAATTGTTTCTTATTAGTTATTTTCTTCATTGCGCGAGGGTGTGCAAGAAAGTGTTGCTATATTTGTGGATTCGTCATGGTGTTTTGGGCTCATTTAATGAGCTGATATCCCTCCTGACGGTTAAATATAGTTATGATGAGGTTATTCGGTGAGGAGTTGTGTGAGATTTTATGAGAGCCTTCATCGATTTCTTCATGGGTAGGGGGTAATGCTGAGGCATGTGTGTTAAAAGACTCTCGAGAGGACATAGAGAGATAGAATTGCGTAGCTCACTTGTTCGTGCGGAGGCATATCACTCGTTTTGTAATTTACTTCAGGATTGTAGAGGAGGATTTATTATATTGATTCGCGAGATTACTCTTGGGACACATTTGATGGTGTTACTTGGAGATGAAAAATTAGAAAAGCTTCTTTATATTGGATTACCTGTTATTGTTCTAGTGGGGATTCCGATTAGGATTCTCTTGGAATTTTTTGAAGCAACTGGACTAGATATCGTCATATTTGTGACCACACGTTTTCATGGAACGGGGCTATTATTTCTTTCTTCTAATCCCTCTAACCTTATTGTAATGCTTCTCTAACTTGCTCCTACTTCTATGAGAGGAGGTGTAGATTACTCGGGGATTTTGGGGATCCTGGGTCGATTATTAACATTCTTTCTCTTTATATTCCTCACGGAGTATTTATTCTAAATTGCACACCTTTTATTCTGCATTATGCCACTCTCGTGGCCAGTTATTTAAGTATTGAGAGGTTAAGTCGTCAAAATGTGGACTGTATTTTTCTACCTTCGTATGAGGTGGCTATTATGGTAGCTTCGCTATCTCGAGATATGAGACCGTAGTTGTGGGAATTAAGTGTTCGTATATTCGCCGGATCTCGAGCCATATATTCGGGTGGGTTGGATCGGATCTTACCATCTCACTTTTGGTTCTATTTTTATTTTAATTTAGTGCGTTAAATATAAATATTAATCATGGGGGAGGTATTATAAACTCAATCGAATACGTCTTCCCCTAATAAAAGTGACGTCATTTTTGGGATATAAATGCTCCGAATAATTTCATCTTTCATATCAGATGGATATATTTGTTGCCTGTAATCGCAGTATCCTCTTTATTTTTTATATACTATTATAGAGTCTGCATTCCAAGAGAGTGAGAGATTAATCTGCGTTTATCACTCTATTTCAAATAATATGATAGATGACTGCGTATGTAGTTAATAGTTTTTCCTCTATAATTATTATTATGGTGTTACTTGTCCCTTCTGATTATTTAATATTTCACAATCTGGAAAATCCTTTTAATTTGCGGTTGCTTCATAATTAATTAATAAATATGTAGAATACAATGGTCCGCATTAATGCTTTTTCTTGTGGTACCCCCTTTTTAACGGCTCGAGGATTATCTGTAAAACTTCTTAACCCATCACTATAATACTATTATTCCACCGTTTGGAGGCTTTTGAAGGTTCCTGTAGATCTTTATCTAAACTCATAGCCTTATCTAATCTCATCATTTCTAGCTTAAATGTTAACATTTAATTCTTCTTACTTACGGACACTTTTCTATTACATGTCAATAATACCCTTATTATATTATGATGTATTCCTTTTCAATTTACTTTCTCTGCCATTTCAGAGGCTCTAAAAAACATTAATCGTATTAGGCCTAGTCTTGTCTGCTCGATGATATAGTGGATTTTGACATTATTTTATAAGCTACTTAGTCGAGCTCTTCTTCTGACTATAGTACAATTATTGTGGCTCTCCTTTTATATTATATATAAACTTCTCTCAGATTTCTAACCTTTTCTAACTACCTTTATTATCTTAATTTCAATGAATATATAAATATATAATATATATAATATTAATTATATTATTAATATATATATATATATATTAATTAGTTAATATATTAAATATATATATTATAGTTATTATATATTATATATATATAATATATATACTTATATATTATATTATTAAATATATAGTTATATTATATATATATAATAATATTTATAATTTATGATATATTTTTAATTATATAAATTTAATATATTTCGTGTTATTATTATTATATATATATATTAATATTATTATATATTAATAATATTATATTATATATTATTATATATTATAATATATAATATTATAATATTAATAATTAATATATAATAATTATAAATATTTCTAATTTATATATATATTTATATAATATTTAATATTATTTTAAACTTAATCTTTTTCCAACTGTTTAAAATTGATTGTAAATATAAATGAAAACCCATAAATTTAGTACAAAAAAATTAGTAATATACCTTAGGATTCTTTTTCATCATCAAATCATATACAAAAATTCCTTTTGGACAAACATTTTGAAATCAATCCAACCTTGATCAGAAGAGGGTATAAAGGTGACAGAGAGGATTAAGATTATATGAATTTACATTTCTTAGTTATTAATCACATATATTTTATAATATGATTATAACAAAGTTAATTTAATTTAAGTTTAATTATAAGTAGGACTAATTATTGAACAACTTGCTATTAACGCCCCTTTTTCAAAATGTATTGAAAATATCTATTACATATTTTAAAATGATTTTATCTTACTTTCCTTTTCACTACGTATTAATCACAGGTTGAGATTTCATTCAATGCTAAGCAATATGTTCAAGTTTATTATTATCTTTATAAATTGGCTATCAATAAATTTTTTATAGGATTTATTAGTTAATTACCTATATATATATAATATAAAATATACCCATACCACTCAACACGTACATTCATAACCTTTTACATTGTATAAATGTTACTATTTATGACCTACCTATTATTTACAAATTTTTAGATTAAAGTCAAGTATTGACTCATATACCTATATATATATATATTGAGTTTGTCTTTAATAGCATTTTTTTACAATTTTGAAATATTTAAATATTGTGAACAAATGTTGTAAATGTGTTGAATACTTAAGTATGGTTAAAGACAATACTAGAGTCCTAAGGAAGAAACGACCACAATTTAGTAATAACGCTTAGCCAGAAGAGGGTCCATTAAAGCTTACACAGAGTTAGAGGAAGAACACTTCAAGAGCTTGTCACTGCCTATTGTCTAGAGCTTAAATATGAGTATTAAAAATTAGATCAAAATTGCATAAATGAAGAATTGAAATGTTGAAAAATTTTTAATAAAGAAATGTATATGATTTAGATAGTTAGTGAAGTCATTGTGTTAATTAACAACTTTTTTCACAAGAGTTCTGAACGATGTTGAATTGATAACAAATAGTATGTGTGATTCAAGAGTGTATTTCAAATAAAAACACGTGAACTTTCTATAAGACTTCTATTTGCATACGCAGTTAAAAATGACTCAGTCAGTTTGCATCCAGTTAAAAATGACACTAATAAAATAAAATATCAGATAATAATTGACTTACACAATGATAGCGATCTTCACCTGTTTGTTACGTATTATTGAATTATATTAAGAGTAGGGATTTAAATTTGCTATAATCTTTTGATAGTAAAGAAAGGTATATGGTTTAATGAATATAAAATTATAATTAGGACGTGAAATAATATTCATTAATAGACATTTATTAAAACTATCTTCAATATATGTGTATCAATATTACTACATAATTACAAAATAGAGTCAATTAAACCGAGTGAGAAAAACGCATTTCAAACGTCAGGAACTTCGATCAAACTCCATTGATACTAATAAAGCTAAGTAAATAAAATAGACAAAAGTGGAGAAGTGAGCATCAACCGAATATTCAGCCCAGCGGAGTACATATGAGAGAAAGGTTATTCGGAGATAACGACTTCATATACTTCATCGTAACGGTAGAAAACTGACAGATAGAAAACAGTCCTATAGTGGCAGAATTTCGACAGAAAAGAGCGGATTTAAGGAACCGAGAGATACGAAGGTATTCAGAGAAAAGGCTCTCACATTTGTCACATATCTCTGAACGTATAACCTCATAAGAAGAGGCAGTGAAAAGCACTCAAACATTTTGTCGACAAGGAGTGTAAGAATGTTTATATGAAATTTCCACATCCGATCTGAGAAATGCGTCACGAAATCAAAAAATATCATGTCATAATCTTGCCGTTGGCAACACGACAAGAAATGCATTGGTTAATCTCTAAAATGCAGAGGATATATATACTCGAGACAGTAAAACTATTTTGAATGAAGCTTGCTCTTCAAAATGTTGTGGATTCCTCTCAGCGCCTACTCGAAAGAGAGTAGTTTGTGTGATAAAGCTCAGAGACTCTCCTGGTGAGTTGGGAGGGGTATGCGAAGCAGATGATAGATCACCCTCTGATGAAAATGTAAACGAGAATGAAGGAGCCTCTACTCACAACTCGTTACCTACTAACTGGGATGACAATGATCCCTGTAAAATAGCTCCGAAAGAAACAATGAAAGAGTGCCACACATTGCACCAAGCTCTGATGAAGAAAGCGATAAAGAATATGAAGAAAATATTATTTCTAAATTAGAGAAGTACTGTACCATCGGCAAAAGGAAAACAAGCCCTAAAAGAGATATGCTAAGGGCAATACAGTAACCGTAAGATAATCGTCCATATCCATCGGAATAGGCAAAAGGCGCGCATGATGAAAGGCGGAACTCAGCACGGCGGAGGTGGAAGAGACACTCATGGCGAGGAGAAGCAGGAGAGAAACTAATTCGCAAATGAAAAGAATTGCGAGAAGGTGCCGTAACCAAGCTGGTAACCATGATAAGTTGCTGTACCCATCTGTAATGTAGAGTAGTGTCATCATAGTAAAACTACATAACACTTACTAAACATATTTATACAGTGCTACTTTAGATTTAAATTTTTTATTTAATATTTAATTAATATTATTAAAATAATAATTATTTTTTTTATTCTCTCAAACTTTTGATATTTAATATTAAATATTTATTTGGTATTTAATATTTTTTATTTTTTTTATATTCTCTCGTATTTGTAAATTTCGAGTTGCCAAAATTTTAAGGCCCAAATTCTTGCTTACATATATTTATAAAAGTTGCTATAAATTTGATGTTGCCAAAAATTCTGAAGGTACGAGAAATTTTCAACTCACAGATTTTGTGGTTACCATACCAAATGCAAAGCTATACAAGTTAGCTTAAAATTTTATAGTTATATGCCCAAAATTTTAGGCACAAATTTATGCTTAACTACATTTATAAACGTATAAAATTTGAGATGCCAAAATACTAAGGCACAAATTTATGCTTAATTGCTAAGTATAGCTAATCACGATTAACGTAGATTTTAAAAGGAAATAGCTATGACAAATTTTAGCTAATCTTACTTGTATGTTCACTTTATGTTGCATTTGCATATATGGGGATTGCCTGAAGACAATAGTAATAAATTCTTTTAGTCAATTCTTTATAATATGTGGATGCCACTAGAGGGTAAAATGCAAGTAAAATTTATTCGCAAAAGATTGCCTAAAAATATAGTAATAATTTATTTAAAGATTGCCGAATAAAAGATATCAATTTATTTGCAAAAGATTGCCTAGAAATAAAATATTAATTTTTATATTTATAAAAGAAGTGCATTTAACACATTATTAACGTATTAACATAAAGAATTAGAGTCATTGTATTATTTATTACATGAATATTTATTAGTTATTTATTACATATGCATATATAGTAAAAAATTAATTAATATAAGATCAGCTATTTGAGACATACATAAAATTTTGTATAAAGCATTTAGTGTCAGTTTACGCACATAAAAGAAATGCCATTAAAATATCATATGTTTGATAATATAACCGCAGTATCAGTTTCTAATTTTAAATAGATATATTATATAATGTGCTAGTCGAGCGGTAGATATACAATATTACTGATATAAAAAGTGCCAAACAATATATTAACTTACTGATATAAAAATACTGCCGAATAGTATATTAATTTACTGATACAGAATTTGCCAAATAATATATCAATTACTTTACTTAAATATACCGACAGGTTACATAACTAATTAGTATTTACTATTAGTTATTATAAATGTTAGGGTAATCAGTATTGTTTTTTATGTGCTACATCACATAATTATGTATATTATATGTTATATGAAGTGCCCAATATATAGAAAAATTAGAATTTTAGTTATATAAAGTGCTTTATGTTGGTTCTGAAAAAACTTTATTTTAATATTAATTACAATTTAGGGAAACTATTCTCATTATTCTCCTCCATTCAACTTTTTCAACCATATCTTAGGTTAAGTTAATGACTGCCTATTTTGGTGTCAGTATAAGATAGAAGCAAAATATCCAGAATGAGGACTAGGTCCATTCAATTTGGAATGAGGTTGAGGTATTTGAATAAACTTAACAATTATGGTTTATAGATTTCATATGAAGTCAAGATTCAAGGCTAAAGGGTGTTATTAAGAAAAGGCAGTGAACCAAACTTCAAAAGGAAATTGGACACACTTTTGGAAACTTGAAAGTGAAACCTGACCTAAGTACTAATATCGCCCTAATAACCCATGGATCAGGACTACCAAGCCGTTACAAGATATTTCTGGATATTAGTGAAGTGATTAAGAGTCATCCGTATATCTAAATGCTAGAGGTTACCGCCGGAAAAATGGTTACCCGTGAAGACGTCGCTCGATCAATTAGTAATCTTGGATGATGCAAAGTGACATATTATATATCATATATAATGTATTTTTTTTCTTGTCAACTTTGCGCCTCGCATAATGAAAGGATTGATTCCAGCCACTTCCTATCTGTGGAAAAACCGTACCAGATGAATGGAAGTATTATGGAATTTTTGTTCTGTTTGTTAAATCGGAACAAATCGGGCACAAATAGCAGATAGGCACACAAACACATTAAAGCATAGAGCCAATTAAAGCCAAAGGAGGATCAGGAAAATAAATCGGATTTCAAAGCGGGATTAGATAATAGCCATAGTTTATGGAGCAACATTTTATTTAGCTTGCCGGGCTAAACCTTACAACGATAGTTAGTAAAATGATCCTCGAACAATAGATATTATATATATTATATATTATATATATATTATATATAATATAGATATATATAATAATTAAGTATATATATATATTATATATATAATATATAAAATATATAATAATATTACTTATATATATATATATATATTATTCACTTCGAATTGAGCATTGCTTACATAGTTCAGGTAAAGGCAACCTTATATAAAAAAGTTGATTATATAGAATTGAGGCTAAAGCACAGCCGATTAAATTTAGTTCTAGAACATAGAAAATTATGTTAAGAACATGATATTAATTCACCACAGCTAGCTAAGATTTCAAGTAACCCAATTTCTTGTAATAT
>JABUQX010046820.1:0-2500 GCA_015478945.1 Trachelipus rathkii
CAAATCATATTAATTAAATTATTATATATATATTATTATTTTAATTAATTTTATATATATTATTGATTTTAATTATTAATTGATTATTAATTATTTATTATTATTAATTATATTATTATTATTATTATTATATTATTATAGTATTATTATTATTTATTATTAATAAAGATATGATTCGTATAGTTATTGAGTTAACTTATCATATTTATCATCAAATTTAAGTTATTCCATCTGAGATTATACATTATTATTATTATGTATGTATCCTAAGAGATTAAGCCTGTTAAATATTAGCTTATTAAATGTATTCATTATTATTATTTATTTATTATTATTTTATATATCATTAATGAGATCTATTTTATCTATTTTATTTTATTTATATATTTCATTGTTTTTACTTATTATATTTTATTTAAATTTATTCTTATTATGGTATTATTATTATTATTTATTATAATTATTATTATTATTATTATGTATATTATTAATTATTTTCAGTATTAATATTAAATATTTTTATTATTAAAACGCTCCTAAAATGGCTGCCTGTCATAATTGAAATGGGAATATATTATTTATCTACTTTGCGCGATTTTTCAGAATGAACACAATTTACTGTTTTTTTCCTTGTACCGAGTGTATGGTTGCCATAACTTTTGAGGTATGCCAATCATGCAGTCTATGATTTTTTAGGTTTAACCCTTTCTATATACAGAATTAATGAATAATAATAAATAATAATAATTTAAGTAATAAATAATAATACATAATAATACGACAAATAATATGAATTAATTTATTAATAATAATAATATTAACAATAAGAAAAATCCTCGAATTTTAAATGTTTCTAACTGTAATATATTTTTCATTAACTCAAAACTAAATACAAATATAATGGAATAGTTAATAAAATAATAAATGAATAACATATAATAATAATAATAATGGAACTAAATTTATAATAAAAATTAAAAAAATCTCAATAAACTATTTTTAAGTGTCTAAATCCCATTTAATTAATAAATGCAAACATTATATACATTATTATTTATATATCATTATTATATTCATTATTATTTATTAATATTATATTATTATTATATATTAATTTAATTATATTATTATTAATTATTATTATTATTTAATATTATATTTGATTATTATTATTACTTATTATATTAATTATTAATTTAATTAAAGTGATTGAGCCTATAATGAGCAAATGGGATAACATATATTTTTGCTACTGGCGAATTTGTATTTACAGGAAGGAAAATTTTCTTAGTTTTTATCTTATTATGGAGCTATTCGAGAAACCGGGTAATATTGAGTACTTAATTCTAACTTGTGAGGGTAGCAATCATACAGTTCTTGATTTTATTTAGGTTTTAACGCTTTCTGAATAACAGAAAATCGTAAATGCTCTTTCATAAATGGCTTGGGTATATTCAATGGTTTGAAAAAAATATTTTAATCATGATATGCAGAACGGAGATAACGAGTGGGGGGAGGGGACAATTTTTGGCAACTCACTAATGAAGAAATATCTGGATACCTTTCTTGAATTATCCCATTAGCGATCTGACACGAAACTTTCGGAGAATGTATAATTGAGTATAGAGATCCATCAATTTCTTTGTTCACATAAATTTATTTGTAATGCTGAAACGAATTTGCGACTGCGCATAAGGGAAAATAAAAATTTCAAAATTTTCCAAAACGATTTCCCATATGCAGCTGAGGCTATATTCCCCTTGCAAGTTTATTTACACATTTATCTAAGGAGAGATAAGAAAGAATGTGAACCTTGTCTAATTAGTTTAATGAATCTGAAAGTTTCGTATTATTATCCCCGAACAAATTCTTGGAATCATGATAATTTTATATAAACAAAATATAGGAAACATAAATATCCAAGATAAAATAGACTGAGTAGCTGTAAGACTAGTGTTAACTATTGCCTGATTGTCAATGTAAACTGGTCACACCCTTGTGCCAATAGCGCGTATGGTCAGATATAACAATCATTTTTAATTATAAACTTTTATATGCCTAACAGTTTTCCCGCTGTCACGAGAAACTTCGAAATCTTTGAAATGATTTTGAATGAAAAGCTGAAAATTTGTTGGGCATAAACATAAACTTTCTCTAAAATAAAAAATGGTATCCTTTGGGTATCCACCAATTAATATATCTCTGGAAATTTATCTATCTGATCGATATTAAAATAAAAAAGAGTTTTCGACCGTTTTTCATTTTGAGGTGCTAAAATATTTTTTTTAATTTACTGATTGGTTCACTATGCAACGAGTTTTTATATTAATTTCAGAAATGACTGGGAGGCGCTATTAGTATAATATCTATTTTATACTTTCTTAGGAGAGTTGGTTATATAACCTCATGGAATTATATCGTACACACGGCTATTTGTATGGATAGATCGGGCAATGAAAATGACCTAATGGTATTATTATGTCATTGCCTTTAAATCTAT
>JABUQX010046820.1:5000-12500 GCA_015478945.1 Trachelipus rathkii
TATATAATATATTCAATAAATATAATATAAATAATATATATTATAAATATATATATATATAAATAATATACTTATATACTATATTTATATTTATAAAGTATATATAATATAAATACTATATATATATATATATATATATATATAATACTATAATATATATATATAATTATATATATTTATTTATATTATATATATATATAATATAATATATAACTTATATAATTTATAACTTTTAGGTGGACGTTCCGCAATTAAAGTCCGCAATTCCGCAATATTGCCAGAGCTATTGGTATTCCGCAATTGCGGACTACCAAAAGAAAATTGCGGAATATGCGATTGCGCGATAAATTTGAAAAAACGTGCGGAATTGCAAGTTAGCGGAATGCCTAAAAAATCATTCCGCAATTGCGGAATTGCGGAATCGCAATTCCGCAAATTTCCGCAATTAGGGACTACAAGCCCTAAGGTTTATTTGTTTTCAATCCTTAAATTTTAAAACGAGAGTCAAATTAGGGCACGTACGCTAGTCTTAGATATGTATCAAAAATATTGGCAAAATAGAAATAAATTCCCCCATATTTAAATTGGACATGGGGATAGGGTTATATATATATATATATATATAAGGATTAATATATAATATATATATATATGGTATATATAGTATATTTAATATATAGTATATATATATTAATATTATATTTTATTATAGTATATATATATATATATATATAAATAAGAGTTATGACTAAAAAAATTTTGCAAAGTTTTGAACTCCTGTTTGTCGCAAATGATGAAACTTTTTGTGACCTGATTACTAAAACATTATCATTGCAGGTGGCTCTAAGAAAAACTTCCCGCACCAACCTATTTCAGTATCAGTGTGTGTAACGAGATCTGTATGTATGTTGCTGTATCCTGTAGCAAATAAAAAAGTAGATCCTTATAAAATCGCTCATGATTATTTATTAATGATTTTTAAATTATTATTTATTAAATGACTTATGACAAAGGAAAACGTGTCAAACGTTTAGCATCACATGCAGCTAAGTTGGTGACAAAATCTCTTTCAAGTAATAAAGCTACTGCTCCAGTCTGGCAGAAGATGGAATCAGTGTTCCAACACTATCACAGTCAGGTGTTTGGCGAGCTGTTATAAGAAGTAGCGAAGATGCGAAGCGTAAAAAAAAATCTATTTTGCAAAGAAGAGAAATTTTTCTGCCTTCGTTTTGACGGTAAGCGAATTGCAAAGCCACGAGTATCAAGTGGTAATGCTTAGAGGATTGAATTAGGTATAGTAAAATGTGAAAGCTGATTATCACAGTATATTTTTAATGCAAAGTTTGGTGAATCAATTTGATGCATGGAAGAACTTCGAAATAATCGTATGTGACACACAGCAATAAATACTGGACGAGTAAATGGAATTGTTAAAAAAATTAAAAACTGGAAATGGTGGCACATGAGGATTTGGTACAAGCCTAGTAAATTGGCTGCCAGTCAATCATAGGGTGTGTGATAGAATCTAAAGACATGTGTTAGATCTTCTTTAATCAATTTCTTTATACAAACATCAATCTCAACTATGAATTCGTGGACGAAGTGAAAAAACAATACGATATCTTGCAGCAGTCTGACAAGCCAGAGAGTGAAATGATAACTATTAAAAATTCAGGTTGGCGAGATAATTTTAGATTTCTGAATGAGTTATGTAGAGCATTCAGTTTCATTAAAGAAACTACGTGCGTCCACCGTAATTAATTGGAGAAAAGTTACCTGAGTCTCTTCAACAATGCCAGATAAAATATCACGTGCTTATATGCTATTATTCGTACTTCCTCCTTCCTAAAAATGGAGAATTCACTGGAAACCAGCACCGTGCGCTTTCATCTCAAATACATGGCAAGAAGCCTGGTTTTCTAACCAAATGTTTAAAGCACAGATTCACCAGAAATTGATGGATGGAATTTCCGAATTAAATTGCTCTGCAGCCATTAAGTGCTTTGAAACTCACTGGAATGTTGACAGATACGTTGTAGATATACCACAGACGAATATTTGTGCCGAACGAGGGGTGAAATTAATGGAAGAACTGTACCAGAAATGCAAAACAGAAAAATATTTGAATCTGAAGCTTATTGCAACTAATACATTTTGATTGTGATGAATGTACTTAAAAGTTTCAGAATTTTCATTGTCATTGGTACGGAATATTTTATATGAATTGAACGAAATAATCTGTACATTTCTTCTGTCATTATATTTTGTCATTATTAAAAAGTTCATTGATTTCTAATACAGGTAAAAAAAATTTTTTTGGGAGTATACGGTCTTCTAATATAGGTTATATATATATATATAATTCACCTATTATTTATTATTTATTATAAATATATATTATAATTTTAATATATTATATACTATTAGTTTATTATTATAATTTATATATTATATATTAGTTATTATATTAATTATTAATATATATATTTTATATATATTTATATATTATTTCTTGAATAAAATATTTTTATTTACTTATATTTATATACTATTTCACTATTTTTATATTTATCCTATAATAATTATATATTTTTGTATATGTTATTATTTATAAAAAGAATAATATAATAATTATATAATATATTATATATCTATATAATATAATATAATTATATTATATTATTATTAAAATAACATATATATATATATAAACATATAATATATATATATATATATAAGCCGGTTAGATAGGTTATGAGGTATCAACTCAGGAGGCTATATATATATATAATATAATAATATATATATATATATTAGTTTAATATATATAGTATAATATATATAATTCATATACATATATATTATATATATATATATTGTATATATTATTAATATCCTACCACTTTAAAGGTGGCCTTCAAGGGGAGGTTTGAGCAGCTGTTTGTGGACATAGACCTGCTGATGACCACAGCCCTCCGCCCTCATTTCAAACTTCCAGTCGTTGAGTTTCCTGAATGAGGACTTGAAGGAGATCATCAGGAAGAGGGTTATCAGTGAGGTGCTGATAAACGTGAACTCCTGGTCACTGAACAACGATGGTGCCTGCCCCAGAGCAGGAGCAGGTAAAAAACGACGCTTTCCTTTCATTACATGAAGGCAAATGACAACCAGCCTCTGGCTATCGACCACCATGAGGAGGACTTGAAGAAGGCTTTTGAGATTTGGAACAAGCTAAAGGTGAAGAGGACCACCCCACTGTCTGTATACCTATTCCCTCAGGCAGCACAGAGAAGTCTGGTTGGACCTCTTTATCAAGTACAATTCCCCTGTCCCCCCTTCTCCGCGGTTGTGGAGAAATTGTTTCAGTTTGGGCTCTACAATGTTCTCAAAGGCTAAGAATCATTCCCTGACTGATTAAGAATTTTTGAGAAGCTGGTGATTTCTGCAATTGAAATATGCACCTCTTGAATTGAAAGTGCCTGTGCCAGATGAAGTAAAAAGGAGGAGGAGGAGGAGGAGGAGAAACAGCAATGACCTAACTAGTATTACAATTAGGTTAGACTATATATAAATATATATAAATATTTATATAATACATAATATAATATATTATATATATATATATATATATATATATTAATAAGGATATAATATATATATATATATATGTATAGTATAACAAGATACAGTAATTTTTAGATTTTATATATATATATATATATATATATATATATAATTATATATATTATATAAAACCCTAAGACATAATTGTCTTACTAATTGTCATGTTTTTGTCCTATCCTCTCCTCCTCCTTCTTCCACCCTTTGGCACAGCAAGAAGTCACGATCTCTGGAAGAGCTCTGGAGAGAACGAGTTTTGAAGGCCTGAGGAAGAAGATGCTAGTTCTACTGAAAGGACAAAATCCTATCCTGTGAGTCTTTTTAACTCGAAAGACTTGGCGTCGGAAGAGACCAATGTGCCGCGAGAAATGGGTTCTCTTAGATTAGAGTGTAATCTAAGGTAAGAGTTTCGACCAGAAGAAGAAGATGCGGATCAACTAGAAGGCAATAACCCTTTCTGGAGTTGTTCACTAGAATATATATATAATATATAAATATAAAATATATATATAATATAATATATATTATATTAATAATATATATATTAAAATAAAGGTATTTATAAGTATAAATCATATATATAATAGGTAGTACATTATTAATAAATATATATATATATTGTATAGACTTATATATGGAGTATAGATGAAGAAGTTTCCAAAAGAAAAGATGTTTGGGAATACATAAGGAGGATAAAGAAATATAAAAGCTGCATACGTAAGAGGGGGAAAAAAGAGATAACTGAACAGATAGGGAAGGAGGCAGAATGGGGAACTTACAAGGGAATAGGAAGCTCTTCTGGAAGGAAGCGCGGAAAGGTTAAGAATGAAAATAAGAGGAATCAACTCAGAATAAAAGAATAGGTGGTGCTTTTCGTAATTAGAAATATGAACGTATATGAGAGGAGTGGTCGAAGGAACACTTCGAAACATTTGTCTAACATTGGTAGTAATGAGAGGTGATAGTGAAATGTGTGTGGGTTTTGGTGGCTTGCAGGAAGGAATAGGTATTTTGAGGGATGAGGTCATTAATAAGGAGGAGTAATGGGTAGAGTGAGAAAAGTTGAGAGATGGGTAAACATGCAGGTATAAAGATGAAATTGCTGGTGAAATGAGCAAAAACGGAGTTGAGATGGTGAAATGAATGGATTTAGAAATTGTGCAACAAAGCGTATATGGAGGGTATATTTGATCCGAGGGATTGGAGGAGAGCAGTAATAGTACCCTTATATAAGGTAAGAGGAAATAAAAGAGATAAAGAGAGTATGATTGATAGGGGAAAATTTCGCTTGTATATTTGAAATGTGGGGTATAGGGAGATATATGCTGGTATTTATAAGGTCGAAGAAAGTGTTTGTCAAGTGATGAAGGACTGATTGGTAAAGAACAGGGTGCGTTTAGGAGTGGTAGAAAATGTGTGGATCAAATATTTACATTAAAACAAATGATTGAGAACATGAGAGGGAAGAAGAAGAATAAATTGGATTTAGGTTTATGGAATATTTTGCAACAGGCGTATGAAAGTATTAATAGGATAGGGAAGAGCTCTATGGCAGGTTTAAGTTATTGTGTTGGTGGTAGGCTTATCCACTGAATGGAATCAAAAGTAATGTATGACGATAGTGGAAGCTTGTAAAGAATAAATTGAATTGGTTTAAGGGATATTAATAGCTGCAGTAAGCAAGGGATGTGTTAAATGATCTGCCTTGTTAATTTCTGCATTTGCAATATGATTTGGGTTATGGGAAAAAATTAGAGTTTGGGATGGCAGGACAGAATGGTGTTAGAAATGATGGAGATATGGACAGAGAGTGGAAGGTGCTATTCTATTATACTCGGATGATACATTTGGCCTGTCGTTTGGAATCCTGAATGAGATTTTGGAGATGATGGTGTGATGAGATTTGGTTGGATGTGAGTAAGGATGTTAGTGGTAGATAAGAGGTTTGAGTGGGGATGAGGTTAGTGAGTGAGGACAGTCTCGGTGTGAAAGTTACGTTAGAGTGTGAGCACTGAAATAAGAGTCTGATTTTATAAATTTGAGGGAGATATAATGTTGGATGGAATAAGGGAACAGATATGCAGAGTGTAGTAGGAAAAGTTGTGAAAGGCCAAGGAAGATGGGTGCAATTGAATCGTTGGTGGATGTAAGGGGACTAAAGTCATGGTGCGACTAGATTCATACATGGGTTATTGTGTTCCAGTATTAAGCATAGTAGTGAGACCATGGTCTGGAATAAGAGGTAGTGATCTGAAGTAAAATATGTTGATCCGACAAATCTAAGGCTGTTAGGAGGTAGAAAAAGAATTGACAATGCCAGCCCAAAAATGAGAATGAACAGTAATTATAGAGAGTTGTGGGTGTGTGAAGAAAGGAATAATGAGAGAATAAATGAAAGTACTTGAGCATGGTTTTTGGCATATGAGAAAAGGATAGGATGACAGTCGTTGGTTAAGGGATGTATAGGTGTGTGGTTGTGTGTGTGTGTGTGTGTGTGTGTGTGTGTGTATGTGTGTGTGTGTGTGGTGTTGTTGCGAATCGACCGGCTGGGAGACCGAACAAAAAGTTGACTGAGTCCGTTAAAGGAATGTCTGGTGGAGAGAAATCTTAGTTGTCAGAGAGCAGAAAAAGAAAGGTGCATAAATAGGAGTGAATGAAGGGTTTTGTAAGGTGGGTAATTTGTGTTGTGGCCACACCCGGGGCCAAAGGATGAACCGGCCAACCATTGAGACGAGATGATGTCGCGGGGTTTGGCTGTGATGCTCTAGGGTGGGATTTTCTGACTGCGCGACGAGTTTTCACTAATAGGTATTAAAAGGGTCGGTAAAGGCTGACTTTCTTTTCTTTCCTTTGGTCAATGGTTCTTCTATCTACTTTCTTTTTTCCGGTGCATTTACAGCCACCTCACCCCCAGTCTTGGGGAAAAGAAAGTGGAAATAATATACTATATAATACTATATAATATATACTATATTTACATAATATAATTATATATAAATATATAAACGGTAAACTATATAATATATATAATATAATATATACTATATATTATTAGTATTATTATATTATATATATATATATATAAAACTACGGCATATAAGCAAGTCATTGATTATAAAGCTTGTTAATTGTTATATATAAAATAACATTAAAAAAAAAAAGATTAAATAAATATATAAATTTGTAAGGTAATTTATATCGAAATAAGTTTTTAACCCGCGCATAAAGAGTTAGCGGACTGTGGTAGACTTCAGTAGTGAAAAAAAATTTATTAGCGAATAGAATTAGCTAATTTGCGATAGCTGACTGGCAAAGCAGAAAAAAGTTGCGGAATTGGGGAATTTCGATAGCGGACTGGCGAAAAAGAAAAAGTTGCCGAAATTGCGGAATTGCGATAGCGGACTGGCGAAGCAGAAAATTGCGGAATTGCGAACTGCGGAATGCCCCACAAAAATAGCGGAATTGCGTATATTGCGGACTAATAAAAAAAATGTTGCGGGTGCCCACCTCTGATATATATATATATACTAATATATATATATATTATAATATATAAGGTTATATATATATATATATCCTAATATTTATAATGTAATATATATATATATATTAGTATATATATAATAATATAAAATACTAATATATATATTATAATATATAATATATAATGTATATATATATATAGATATATCTATATACATTATATATATATAATAATATATATAAAATACATATATATATTACTATATATATATATATAATATAATATAATAATATATATATATATATATATAGTATCTTTAACATAATAGTTAACTAAAATATTAAAAAACTTTTGGCAAGCCATTTCCGACACGTGTTTTGTAAAAAAAATTTGTT
>JABUQX010046820.1:15000-25000 GCA_015478945.1 Trachelipus rathkii
CAATGCATCCTTTTATCTTTTATTGAAAGAAATGTTGTCTCTCAACAAGGACCAGAGTTGGGTGACCCACACTCCTCTGCTCTAGGTAACTTAGTAGGATAAATTTGCGACTTCTAAGAGTTTGACTTATTGATGGTAGATGTAGCTCTTATAAGATGAAGATCTTCACTGATATGGTAATGCTCTTTTATAACTTAAACCGAGTTAGCTTAGTATCCAATAATGGTTACTAGAGACGACATAGGTTTATTGCAATAAATGAACTAGACGACTTAACGACAAAAGAAGACAAATTGCGACTATTGACAACTTAAAGGCAATAGACGACTAACTGAATAATTTAAAGAAGAAAGTGTCACTTAAGACACATTCGACTAATTGCGACTAATAACGACTTAGCGGCCATAAACGAATAATAATTGCAGCTAATGATGGCAAACGACAAAAGAAGACTAATTACAATAGTAAAGAAAAAAGTTTCCCTTAAGACATATTCGACTAATTGAAATTGTAACTTAGACGGATTCGAAGTTGCAGACGAATCTTAGCTGGAAGTTTTTACTTTCATATATTAATACGAGTTCCAAATAATACTCACTAGGTCTGATGGAACCCAAACCAATGAGATGACGATAGCTTTAAGTCCTTTTTGCAGTACTCGCATTAGAAGAGATGATATTCATTCCCAACACACACCACTTCAACCGTTCTAAGTCGATAATCTGGTACACCAACCCGAGCTTCGAAGTAAAAATTATCCAGTTAAGATGTCTACCGAGATTTGCTGGGGTTAGATGACCTTTCTTGAGAGCATTCTGAAGAATGGGATATCGTTTCGTACACCAGGACCGTAAGTTATGCTAGGGGATGATAGAGGCAATTTATGCATTCATGATATACCTATTTCAAGATCAAGTTCAATTATTTCATAGGGAGAAGCACTCTTTAAGAAGAATAGGTATTTTTCCTGCTCGTGTGTACTTCGAAACTGGTTTCTGTCACCGGAAGCAATTAAAGCGCCTTATCATGATTTCTTATTCATGCGCCAACTGTTAAATTATTAGGATATTGATCCAGAAATCAGTAAGACTGCTGCAAAAAAAAAATTTCAACCATCTCTACTACTTAGTTCCCGAAACTGTGGTTCTATCCTTATTTGATGACAACGTTCCAATAGCGCTTAAGGCAAATATTGCTCAAAAGTGAAGTAGAGGAAGAAGGGGAAGAAGAAAAACATCAACAACAATCATCGAGTTTTTATCATTTGTAACTCCTGGTACAAAAACTTTCTTCACGAGATTTTCTATCAACATCGATTTCCTTGACAAAGACCCTTCAACATGCAAGGATGATCCTGGTTACAAAAGTAGAACTGAAAAACTTGAGAAGATAGTTGTTGTGAATGACGTTGCAGAAAGAGATGTCAAACTGTTTCAGGATTACAATAAGATTCTCGCAAAGGATAAAACTGAGAAACAATTTGTTGTACCGATCGTTGCAGGAAACCGTAGAAAATGCCCAACCGCTACTAAATCCTCTCTTAAGAGGAAATATTGTTCAATGTTCGTTAGTTCACACTATGTTTCGACTCTGTAGAAATTATTGCTGTAAATAAAAATGCGTTTTACCTCTAGAAGTTGTGTGGGTTATTATTAAAAAAAAGATATTTCCTTAATTTTCATTTTATTTCAGAATTTTTCGAATAGCTTTTGGGAAATTTGATTAAGGGTGTTTTTAAACAATTGCTGGGGTTGCATTGATGTGTCCATATAAATTTCTCTACGAAGAAAAAAGAAAATGGTCGAGATAGGGAATGAAGCTATACTCTTTGAACTATGTTATTTAATTCGTTGTCCTTATGTATTCTCCAACTTTCAGGAGGTGTAGTGTCTGATTGGTGAGACAGTCAGTTGTTCTCAATTGATGCTGTATATATTATGTTGTCATCAGTTCTGTCTCTTTTTTCGTTTAATTGGAACAGGTTAGGGAGTGGTTGTGAGGAGCAAAATTATATTATTTTTGAAAATAGCCTATAGCTAAGGGCTTCCCTAAAATAAATGAATAAATATATATATATATATATATATTATATAATATATATATATATATATATATATTATATATAATATATATATGTATTATATATATATATATATTATATATATTATATTATATATATATAATATATATATATATATATATATATATAATTATTTGAAGCAGTTCCGGAAGTACAAAGTTTATCAACCCATGCAACGGTGTAAGAACAGAAGGAGAAATGGAACCATGGTCAATTATTCATCGTCTTTTTCCTGATATTTCAATCTTGAATATCTTAGCTATTAACTGCTTTAAAAGAGGGGCAAAACACATGAAGAATGCTGGAGTATTCTTTTATTTTGAGGAAAAGGAAAAGTATACAATTGGAATGCTTGTGTTTCTTCAATCTTTGCATAGAGATTGCGGGGATTATATTCTTGGGTATGTCTCATGTTTTTTTTTCCTAAAAAATGATTATTATTATTATTATTATTATTATTATTATTATTATTATTATTATTATTATTATTATTATTATTATTATTATTATTATTATTAATTATTATTAAAATTTGATTATTATTATTATTATTATTATTATTATTATTATTATTAGAAGCCCTAAAATTTGACGTTGATCGGACAGGTAGAAAAAATATACAGTATATCAAAATTTCACTTTCCGAAAAATTTTTTTTTTTTGGAAAAGTGAAATATTGATATATATTTTTTATACTTATCCGATCAACATCAAATTTTTAGTGCTTGTATATCAGGACAAGATGCATCTTTTTTACTTAAATAATTTTTTGGTATACTCAAAAGAATTTTTTTTTTAAACTTCCAAAAAATGTTTTTGGGAAAATTTATTCCAGGTACAAATCCAAAACTACTGCATATACAAAGAAACTATTTAAGTAAAATATGTGCATCACTCTTGACTACATATGCTCTAAAAATTTCATCCACTTCGCACCAACAAAAAAAAATATTATCGCAATTTTTTACGTTTAAAATATATGTTTAATTTATAATTTTATGTTTCAAAATATATAACTTGAAAATCCCCAAAAAGCCTAATAAAGGGTTGTAAGGTAATGAACCATCTATGAATATTTTAAGTTTGAAGTCATTTTGAAAAAAATTGTTGGAGTTGAAGCTAAAACTGTCAAAAACATGGGTTTTGAAAAATTAAAAATTCTGAAAGAATGAGCTTCCTGACTCTGATCCAGAATCATGTTCGATAGAACGTCCCTTAGAGGCAAAAGCTAACAGTTTTGGTGTTTATTTAATCAAAATCGACTGAAAATAACGAATTTTATGTCTATTTTTAGGGGGGGGGGGGAATTGGGCTCAGCCCGAACCAAATATTGGATCCTGTTCCTTGAATGCCTAGTTCCTATTTTTCCGGCTTGGCAAACTTAGATTAAATTCTAAATTGATCCATGTAATTATTATTTACAAATTATTGATATTTTTTATGCAAATACAATTAATTTATTTTATTTTTCATTTTATTTAATTCTCTCTTTATGTTTTATTAAATGATTTCATAATGACCAATCTGTTACAGTCTTGCAAGTTTAGTTTGTTTAAGAAATGAAATACACCTCGAAACCATCAGAGACATTTGTAATTATAAACCTGATTTGTTTAATATTACCTTTGCAAGAAGAGCTGAGAAATTCCTTCTTCGACAACGTAAACCGAGACCAATTATACCCAAAACTAGAAAGAAATGTGTCAAATATGCCGTAGGAATGATAGTGGGGAATTTAAAAAAGAAGAATTATATCGGTGTCATTACCGGATGGATGGTGGTGGTAAGTTTATGTTCTATAACACATTTTTTTTATAATAAGTCTATTTTTAGTCGATCATCAAATAACTTTGGAAATAAATAGAATTAACATTTCTTTAAATTAGGTATATTAAAATTTTATAAAAATAAAACTTAAAGAAACCAAAAATTTAATAATTTATTATAATTAATCAACTTTCAAATTTAAACAGAAGTGCAAAAAAAAAAAGACAAAGAAGCTCTTTGTGGGTAAGTGTAGGAGGAGGTACAGTTGTCAAAAAATATTCTATGAAGTTTTGTCATCAACAGCTTAAATAATTTTGATTATTGACGAAAAAAATGTATTCATAAGGATGAATCCTGGTCCAATTGATCATCCTGAAATTGGAAAATATTTCACAAAGTTTAATGGAACATTTTATGTTCCAAACAAAGAACTGAGTTCAGAATATCCTCATGATGAAAAATTTACGGAAGATTTTTTTAAAGACTTTTGCATAAACAAAAACACAGTGTAATGAACAATTTTTGACAACAAATTGATAGATTTTTTTAAATAAAGTATTTTCCAAAAAACTTATTTATTTATTTATTTATTCATTTGTTCGTTTATTTAGTATTATTATCTTCAATAGTTTTATTATTATTATTATTATTATTATTATTATTATTATTATTATTATTATTATTATTATTTATTATTTATTATATTATTATTATTATTATTGATTAATCATTAGTTTTATTATTATTATTATTATTATTATTTATTATTATTATTATTATTATTATTATTATTATTATTATTATTATTATTATTATTATTATTATTATTATTATTATTATTATTATTATTATTATTATTATTACGAAATTATTATTATTATTCTTATGTCTTCATCAAAAATTTTCTATAACCAGCAAAGGACAAATAGGCTTTTTATTATACTCTCATCTCTCTTTCTACATGTAAAGCATAAATGTCGATAACTCTTATTTCATATTTGTGTCTATAGGATAGCATACTTAAATTACAGTATAGTATTACTATCTTTACGATTAATCTATTATTATTATTATATTATTATTATTATTATTATTATTATTATTATTATTATTATTATTATTATTATTATTATTATTATTATTATTATTATTATTATTATTATTATTATTATTATTATTATTTTATTTATTATTAATTAGTCTTATTGAATTATTTATGGAATTATTTCTTCAATTGCTTCATTGTGGTTTTTTTTGCTTCATTTTTGTTTTTTATTTATCTATTTTTGTAAAGGCCTCAATAGAGAATTCAATCGGCTAGTGCTTTTACGTATCCTTGTCTACGTTGGTAAGGAATAAAGAATTGTAACACATTATCAGTGTGATAAAATTTCTTAGCACGACAATTGCTAATATATATATATATATATTATATTATATATAGTATATATTTAGTGTATAGTAATATATATAATATTATATTATATATTATATAATATATATTATATTATATATATATATATATATATATAAATATTATATATATATACGTATATATGATATATATATATATATATATATAATATCAGGGTTGTTTGTTTAAACTATTTTTTAAAGCAATTAAAAAAAAAAAAAAAATTTTTATTATTTTTTATTTTTTGTATTTTTCGGACAAAAAAGTAATTAAAAAGTGTTCTAACTGAAAGCATATAGCTAATATATCTTAATTATATATTTTGATATTAAAAAAATATTGGGAGGAAAACATGTTCCAGACTTTACCAGTAGAGTTCATGCAAGATTGAGCATAACAGTTAAGTCTAGATCATAGAGTTGAGCGGAGAATGGATGAGACTGTTTGAAGAATGGATGGCCTGTCTGAAATAAGAGTCGTAGGAACTCTCTTCAAAAAAGGAGGACCATGACTGGAAATTGAAAAAAACAATGTTAATTGTAATAACAATAGAATAATGAGAGTGATGCAACAATTCGACGGCTAGAAAGATTGGAGAGAGTTAGCTAGAGTAGTAGAGTTAAAGAGTCGACAAACCCTAGAATACACTTTATCAAGGAGAGCAACACGAGCGGAGCCACCCCAGATATGTGATTCATAATCTATACAAGGGCGAATAACGTTCTTATGTAATGCTAGCAACTGGGATGGTGAGGAGAAGTTCCGAAGTCGCCTCGGAACATTCAATTTAATTGAAACTTGTTTGAAAGAACATAATGTGATCCTTATAAGAAAGATCACGAGAAAAGAAAATATCATTAATATTAATAAGAAAAAAAAGGTTAGAGTTGTGTTTTGAAAGAAGATATTATAGTTGTGTGGAAGATTATGTCAAGTAGATTGACTAAGATGCTGAGTTAATGAGGCATTGAAAACAACAAGTTCTCTTTAACACAGTAATAGGTACGAGAAAGAGCACAGGTCTGTTGATTCAGTGATATCATTCTAGCATCATTTATTTTCTGTTGAATGCGTCATCTTTCATATTGGAAGAAGTAATGATGAGTGGTGAACTTATCAGCCTAAGAGTGGATAGGAGACAGAGTAACAGATAGATCATTGATGCAAAATAAAAAAAAGAAAGAGTTGAGGATAGAACAGAATTCTGAGGAACGCCACTATGGATAGATTTAAAGAATAAATGGTGGCTATCTACAATAGCAGCCATATAACTACTAGAATGAAAGTCAAGAAAAGTCTACAACGAGATAGATAAATAGCAAAAGTGGGAAGTTTAGAAATTAAAGGTTTGTGCCAGTTTTTTTAGAAAGCCTTCGATATGTCTACCGACACAGAAAAAGATTCACCAAAATGCAAAAGAGCAGTGGGCCAAGAGTCGGAGAGAAAGGAAAGTAGATCACCAGAAGAGTGGTCCTTGCAGAAGGCATACTGGCACTCAGAGATAAGATTAGAAAATTTAAGATGTTTCAAAGCCTTCTTGCTAAGAATAGATTAGAAAATTTTAGGAAGAACAGAGATTAAAGGGATAGAAAGATAGTTGAATTGTTGACTGGATTCCCGCTTCTTAACCATGTGCCGAATGAATGCAATCTTTCAGCAGAAGGGAAAAGTTGAAGTTTATAAGCAGTGAGAAAATTGTTTCCCAGGCAGGATGCAAGTCCGAATCATAGGTTTTGACGACCACTGGAGGGATAACTTCAGCACTCTCCGCCTTGTTAGTGTTAAGGTAAGAGAGTGCAGAATTAACATTTTGTTATAAAATATTAAAAATCATGATTTTTAAAGTTAACCTTAAAATAATGAAAAAGATATAAAATTTTTTGTGTGGAGGTGGAGAGGAGGAATAGCTCTGGAAACGTTTTGAGGGGAATTAGAAGAAAAACTTTGAACAAACAGTTCAGCTTTGGCAGAAGTTAAGACAGCACTATGTATGTACAATCAAGCAGATACAAGAGGATGGAGAGAAAGGAAAAAGCAAAGTTGCTGTAAAATTTTAAAAATGCAAAACTCACCAGAAAGAGTGTAAGGTAAAGGGACCAAAAAGATTTTTGAAATTTCTAGAAGAAAATGATTCGAAATGCTGATTTTTTGACAATCCGAGATAAAAAGCACCAGTTTCTGGATTTGAAGACAGCGATAATTTCTGATAAACCAAGACATATCAGTATTAGTTCAAGAGATAGAGAATGGATTGTATTTTTCCATATATATATATATATATATAATATATATATATATATAATATATTATATATATTATATTATATAGTATATTATATATATGAATACAGTAGTATTAATATATATATATATAATTATATATATAATATATATATTATTATATATAATATATATATAGGTGAGAAGAAAGGTGCATAATAGGAGTGAATGGCGGGGTTTGGTGAGAGGGTATGGTTGTGGTCCACCTGGGCCAAGGATTAAGCCTACATTGACGGATGATAAAGTGAGGCCCGTTCGCTGTCCCGGGTGAAGCTCTGAGTTCTTACTAAAGGTTATAGAAGGGGGCAGGAAAGGCTGGCTTCTTTTCGTATCTTGCGTCATATTTTCTACTTCTTTTTTGCTTCTGATGCATGTGTCGCCAACCTTACCGCCCAATCTTGCGGAAGAGAAGGTGGGGTGATGATATATATATATATATATTATATAGTATATATATCTCATATAAATATTATATTATATATAATGTAATAATATATAGTATATATATATTATAGTATAGTATATTATAGTCATATATATATATATAGTATATATATAGAGAGAGAGAGAGAGAGAGAGAGAGAGAGAGAGTAGCGCACTCGCTGCGATGAAAATACCTCCCATTGGGCTTATGGTGTGTAGTGTTTTCCATGACATCCAAGTGCCTAATGGTTTGGCCTTTCCCTTTTACATAACATATCCATGCTACCTAATCCAGATAGACATCTTACGACACCTACGGCTGTATGATCACATATCAATAACCACAATCTACTTAATCCCCAATCCTCTTCTAGTACAATCATCTTACACACATCCCCATCCCCTTTTTTTGTTTTATATTTTACCATATATTGGGGAGAAAGAATTGCCCACAGCGTGTGTTCTGCGTGTCATAGAAGGCGACTAAATGGACAATGATAGTTGAGTTGGCTGCAAACTGCCACTTGTCTTTTGTCAGGAAGGATTTTGTTACTCTTCAACTTATTTTGTTAAAATATTTTTATTATTGTTTTTAACTTTTGAAAAGAACTGAAATAAATTTTTTTTTGTTGCACTCCTTCACTGTCAAAATATTAATTTCCCTTTGATATATATAATATATATATATATATATATATATATATAAGTAGATGTCAGTGTATATATATATATATAATAGTATAGTATTATATATATATAGGTGATATATATATATATATATATATATATATATAATATATATATATATATATATATATAGTATATATATATTTATATATATATATAGATTTATATAAAAAATATATATTATTAATATATATAATAAATAGTATATATATATATATTATATATATATATATATATATATATATATTATATATATATATATATATATATATATATATATATATATATATATATATGATTAAATTATATGTGTAAAGCAAAAAACTTTTAAAATCTGGTCTTTTCGAAAAGAAAAAAAAAACGAACATAAATTCAAAAAACTCGCAAAAATAGAAAAACGAAAACTTTAATAATAAATTGTGTGAATATTTAATATGTCCTGTTTAGGAAAAGTGATGTAAAGTGATTTTCAAGATCTTCCACCTGAATTATTATTTAAAATTTTTGACTCTTAATAAATATAGGTGGAAGATCTAAGTTCACTCTCTTAAGTGTGTTAAAGATTTAGTAATATCTGCGAAATTGAGGAGTTATGGAAATTCAGATTTGAAAGAAGGTAAGTTTCTAATATTATCATATTAAAAATTATAAGAAATAGTGTTTGTTGATGAGGACCCATGACCGTGGATTAGAAATTTGAATCCGGGAATGGAAAAGAAAAAGAGAGGAGTCTCAACCGGAATTTTTACCGAAGTAGAATTCTCTTACAGAAAATTTCACAACCCTGCAGGCAATCCATGGTCATAAGTACCTGGATTGAAAATTGTCCGAATTTGGATCATATTTGAACTCAAAATTAGGATCCTAATTCGACTACACAACAAAACATTATTCATCCTTTAACTTTTTGGCAGATATTTACCCTTTCTGTTTTAATTAAGTAAATAATAAAATTAAATTGATTATTCATCTTTAAAATTTCATTTTAAATAACAATTTTATTTTAGAATGTGGTAAATTTGCAGTATATGTCGGTAACGATATTAAATTGTTATTAAAAATATAAACTGAAATTTTGTTCATTTTAAACTAAATCTAATATAGAGCTCTGGAATAGCAAATTCAATAAATTTAAACATAGTTAAAGAATGAAAAATCCATTTATAAAATTATATAACTAGGCCCTCTACACAAATGTGTTCACGTTTCATAAGGAGATACTTGGGGTCAATATATATATTTCAAGAATATCTGGAATGTGGGAAAATATATCGATATTTAATTAGCGAAAGATAATTTTAATAAGTTTTTAGATTTTCATATTTTTTACAATTTTATTAGTATATTATG
>JABUQX010046821.1:0-2500 GCA_015478945.1 Trachelipus rathkii
TAAAGCATAAAATGTTTTAATAAATTATACGTTATGTAAGTGAGTGTGTACGTGTGGTGTGTGTGTGTGTGTGTGTGTGTGTAAATCTGTGTGTGAGTGTAAGTAAATCTGTGTGTGTAAGTAAATCTGTGTGTGAGTGTAAGTAAATCTGTGTGTGTGTGTAAGTGTAAATGTAAGTGTCTATGGGTAAATGTAAGTGTCATAGTGAATGTGTGTATAAGTGTCATAGTGAATGTGTGTATGTAAGTGTGTGTGTGTGACCGCATGTGTATAAGTGTAAATGTAAAAGTGTCTATGGGTAAATGTAAGTGTCATAGTGAATGTGTGTATAAGTGTCATAGTGAATGTGTGTATAAGTGCAAGTGTGTGTGTGTGTGTGTGTGTGTGTGTATGTGTGTTCTAAATAATAATAACAATAGGCATGAAGTAAATAACACTAAGTATAATAAAAATAATAAAAATAATAAAAATAATAATAAAAATAAATAAAAATAATAATAAAAATAAATAAAAAGTATTAAAACAAAATAAAAAACATAATGTTAATAAATATATGAGTTAAAGCAGTAAAGCAGAAAGTTAAAACAGTAAAGCAGAAAGTTAAAGCAGTAAAGCAGAAAGTTAAAGCAGTAAAACATGAGTTAAAGCAGTAAAGCAGTAAAACAAAAGCATACTAATCCCCTTGTTGCTATGTAACCCTATTGATTTACTGATTTACTGTTTTAAGGTATGTAATGTTAATGAATATGTGAGTTAAAGCAGTAAAACATATGAGTTAAAGCAGTAAAACATGAGTTAAAGCAGTAAAACATGAGTTAAAGCAGTAAAGCAGTAAAACAAAAGCATACTAATCCCCCCTAGGTGTTAGGTAACACCTCTATTGATTTACTGATTTACTGCTTTAAGGTATGTAATGTTAATAAATATGTGAGTTAAAGCAGTAAAACATATAAGTTAAAACAGTAAAACATGAGTTAAAGCAGTAAAACATGAGTTAAAGCAGTAAAACAGTAAAACAAAAGCATACTAATCCCCTCTTGGTGTTAGGTTACACCTTTATTGATTTACTGATTAATGCTTTAAGGTATGTAATGTTAATAAATATGTGAGTTAAAGCAGTAAAACATATAAGTTAAAGCAGTAAAACATGAGTTAAAGCAGTAAAACATGAGTTAAAGCAGTAAAACAGTAAAACAAAAGCATACTAATCCCCCTAGGTGTTAGTTAACACCTCTATTGATTTACTGATTTACTGCTTTAAGGTCTGTAAAGTATATGTTTTTAATAAAAATGTTTAAGTGCCTAAAATTAGGATGGGCTAAAATTGACCCATGGAAGACCAAAGGGTTGGTCGTGTGTTTATACATGTGTATAAGTGTAAATGTAAGTGTAAGTGTCTATGGTGAGTGTAAGTGTCATAGTGAATGTGTGTATAAGTGTAAGTGGGTGTGTGTATGTGTGTGTGTTTGTGACCGCTTGTGTATAAGTGTAAATGTAAGTGTCTATGGGTAAATAAGTGTCATAGTGAATGTGTGTATAAGTGTCATAGTGAATGTGTGTATAAGTGTCATAGTGAATGTGTGTGTGTGTGTGTGCTTGTGTGTGTGTTTGTGTGTGTGTGTGTGTGTGTATATAAGTATAAGTGTGTATGTGTATAAGTATAAGTGTGTGTGTGTGTGTGTGTGTGTGTGTGTGTGTGTGTGTGTGTGTGTGTGTGTCCACGGATGGAAATAAGTTAGGATAGATCCATACAGGTCAGGTACCTACATGACCTCATGTTAGCACAGATACCTACCAAGGCTAGGCATCAGTTACCTGGATGAGCTCAAGGCGGGGCGGAGGCTAGGTGCAGGATAGGTGTAGGCTAGGTGTAGGTGTACGCTGTTAGGTTAGGTTAGGTTAGGTTAGGTTAGGTTAGGTTGGAGTTAGGTTAGTTAAGGCCAGGTTAGGTGCAGGTTTCGGCTAGGTGTAGGCTGGGTATAGGGTATCCGGCAAAGTAAATGTCGATATATCATGGTCAAAAAAAGTATAAATATATATATATATATATATATATATATATATATATATATATATATATATATATATATATATATATATATATATATATTAGCGTATGTGTGTGTGTGTATAAATAGCCTAGCGGGTGTGCGTGTGTGCATAAGTGTCATAGTGTGTGTAGACGTGGGTGTAGGTGTGAGCTAGGGTTGGTGTATGTATCCATGGCAGGGTCGGTAAGGGTGGGTGTGTGTATATAGGGTGGGTGTATGTGTCTAGGCATGTGTGTGTGTAGGTGCAGATGTGAGTGTAAGTGTCTATGGGTGGGTGTATGTGTGTGTGTATAAGTAGCCTAGCGGGTGTGTGTGTGTGTGTGTATAAGTAGCGTAACGGGTGTGTGTGTGTGTGTATGTGTGAGTGTGTAAGTATGTTTATATGTATGTGTGTGTGTATGGATGATAGCGATTTTACTCTCTCTCTCTCTCGTTGTATATATATATAT
>JABUQX010046821.1:17500-50000 GCA_015478945.1 Trachelipus rathkii
GGATGAAATTGTAAAGTTTGTGAGATTATTATTCAGTTTAATGGAAGATAATTGGTGATAGAGTGATAATATGTTAGTATTGAGTATAGAAAGTATAATAGTATAGATGAATAATAGTTATGAAAAGTAGATATGAGTGAAAGTATAGATTTAAAAAAATAATAATTGATTTAAATAAAGGATTTGGATTTATTGCGTCGTATAATTTGGGATACGATGTTCGACACGCGTATCTCATGAAAAAAATTATGAGATATATATATGAATGAAATCAGTATCATTTTATAGATTGTACAGAGAAATTAGTGACAACATGAAAATTATAATAAATAGATAGATTATCAAAAATAATAAAGGAAGATTGATATATATATTAGAGTATAAGTAAAGGATTATATATAAATGTGAGATAGGATAATAATGCACATAAAGTTGATATGGAGATGAGAAGTAATTTGACCTTTTAGAGTAGGATAGGTCACGTAGAGTAGATGAGTGTAGAGAGATAGAAGTATGTCGGTATTGATTATTATTGACTTATATATAGAGATATATGATGTATGAATTGAGATTATTATGATGATGTATTGATTATAGAGAGAATGAGATGTAAGTATATTTGATGTATGTATTAATTATTATTATTATTATTATTAGTATACAATTATAGAAAGAGAAAGAGGAGAAGGAGAAGGAGAAAGAAGGCGGAGAGATGATGAGAGAGAAGGTTTTGGCAAAAAAAATTATTTATTTTGATTAATATTTTTATTATTCAATAAACCTAAATAAATATTTTATGTACCAGATTAAAATTAGTAATTATATAATGAGAAAAGTGTAATAATATGATATAATTATTGATACTTGAGTTGAAATGCATATTGTTAGAATATAATATTAGTAAATACGGAAAGCCTCTGTCAGAATTTTGAGTGGCTATGATGTTTATGAGTGAATATATAGTGTCATATTAGTCCAGATTCTAGAGTCTTATATCAACAGAGTATCAGAATAATAAACATAAGTATACACCAAAAAAACACATGTAACTAAAATTCAAGAACATTGTTATATATAATATAATGTGCATTAATTGTTTATATGAAAAGTATAGAATGAGATGATCGTGGTTCGATCGTATATCTTACCTAACCTATGTATTATAATACTCAAATACTGAAACTCACCACCAATTAGTAATAGACATTAATAATAAACAATGAAGAAATAGGTGTATCATCCCCAAAAGGAATCAAGAAAGCGGTTGCACAGAGTCAGGTGAAAGCAGTAAATGGACCCTAAAAGTAATATACTCTATCACGATCTACTACTGGATAAGAAATAACTATATATATAAGTAACCTTATTCCAATCACGTGATGCTTTATACTATTAAACTAACTATAATAAATCGTGAGTTTTTTTATGATCCAGGCTAGCCACCCCATATAATGCAGAGGTAAGATAATCTATTTAACAATATAACATATAACCGTATTATCTCACATACGAAAATTTTAGACTAACTTAACTATACAATCTATTTTACACTTTATATCAATAAAACTTTATACTGTTAATTAAAAAAATAAATAAAGTTCCATTAATGACTTTGATAGTGGCTGCCTATTGATAGTGGTATATCCTTTTGTTTAATAAATTAACTGGCAAGAGGTTTAAGGGTGGTGCCTATAAGAAATAACTAAGAACTGTAGACTAAGACAGGTAATGGAGGAAGTAGTAAAAGCTTTTTAAAATTTATTGTGTGACATAGTAAAAGCTTTTACTCAAGATATTTTTTAACAGTTATTATTTATCAACAAATTGCTTATTATTAAATATCAATAAAACCTTTGCTAATAATAATTACATAATGAAACTAAATTAAAGAATAAACATAAGTAACATTTCTAAATGAGGCCTTTAATATAAACTTATTCAATTAAGTGGTCATAATGTTTAAATTAGTACATAAAAAAGGTTAGAGTTGTTTAATAGCATTTTATTTATACATACAATAAGTATTTTCAGTGTGAGGTTTAATCTTATTATAAAGGGGTAAGATTTCGAACTAATCAACATGTTAATTGACAATAGGAAAGTACTGCACATAACCGACGGATCTAAACGACACATACTTGACTATATCTGATGTACACTCTAACACAAACACACATCCATCAACGAGCACATGCAACTTAATCTAATATAATAAATAATAATAATAATAATAATACAACACCATACATATAATAATAATAATATAATCAATAAATAATAATTAGATAATATATAATATATAAATTAATAAAAATCTTATGAAACAAAAGAAACTAGAGAGTTATGTATTATATAACTGAAAATAAATATTATTTCCTTTCTGAATATATATATTATATATTATTATAATATATATAATATATTAATTACTATATAATATATATAATATATTATTAATATTATATTATATATATATTATTAATTATATTATATATATATTGATAATATATTATATTAAATTAATTAATATATATAATATATATAATATTAATTATATAGTATATATGATAAACGTTGAAGTAGTACATTATATATTATTTTTGTATCTATGGTATTTACGTAGTAAATAATAAATATAAATTAAATAATATAATATAAATAGACAAGAATAATAATGATATTAATATATATATAATTAATATAAGATTAATAAATTAAATAATAAATTAATAATTAATAAATTATAAATAATATATATAATATATAAATTTAGAAATACCTTTGGGATAGAGATCCTTTTAGTTTTATAACGTATGTGTGTGTAATAGTAGCCGTAACTAATAGTAATTTATATTTTTATGATGTACTTGATTATGTTATTCGTACATGAACACTAACTAGAGTTTTAGGTATAACCATCTAACAACAGGGAACAATACTACTAACACTACACACCACTTATATACTGATACATATACAAATACATACAATAACATACACACATATATTAAATTATATATATTAAATATATATATATATATATATATATAATATAAATAATAATATATATATATATATATATTATATATATATATATATATATATATATTAAATATATATAATATAATTATAATATATATATATATTTATATAATTAATATATTAATTAATATATATATATATATATATATATATATATATATTAATTATATATATATATATATACTAATTAGATATATAATATATATTTATTATATATTAATATATATATATATATATATATCTATTATATATAATTAATATTAATTAGTATATTAATATATATAATATATTATATATATTTAAATATTAATATATATTATATATATATAACAGTTTGATAAATCAGATTGTTTGTAAATAAGCTGTTAGTTTTACGCACCTTGAGTGCGCATAGTTCGAAATTAACTATGCCTGAACCCATTTTAGTTATCTTATTAATGACGCTTTAATTGTTATTTAAAATTATGGGGAGCTTTCGAGTGATGGCGTGAGAAAAAACCCTTTTTGAAGGTTTCTAAGGTTATGTGAAGATACCTTTCGTCCAAAGACCTCACACTTCGCGGGTCATTATAAACTCTATATTCAAAAGTATATATAGAATATATCTGGGTATTTCTACTTGAAGGATTTTGTGATGTGGTTTCTATGGTAGGAGGTGCGCATCATTGTCAGAGTTTTATTTGACGTCGTAGATTCTCTATTATTCCACTCACTTATTAGATCTATGGTTAAATACAAATTTGCTTTTTACTTACAGTTGTATCACATGAACTTGATATGGTCCATTGTTTATAAATGTACAGGGACTCATAGTTTAATAACACACTTTCTTTATTCTAATAAGTATTCTTTGGCATACTTGTTGGCACCAGTGAATGCAATATACACATATAATATAAATAGGTCTTCACATTGTGCATTAGACAATTATATTACTATATGTTTCACCTCTTAATTCATCTAACTAGCTTAATTAAAAATATTTTCCCGGATTTCAGAAACTACATACTATTAATATGGTCTGAGAATTAATATTAGATCCTTTATTGTTACCAAACTCACAGTCACCACTGCTATAAATTATTATAATTTTATACTGCTATTAGGTATTACGAGATTGAATAACAGCGATAGGTGAGTAAGGGTTGAATAAGTAGGCTTCTTAAAGAACGATTCTCTCAGCCTTATATTATGTGTTCTAATTCGACGAACCTACCTTACGTTTTCTCACTACCCAAAACGGGTATTTATCTATTTCACTATATATTATTTTTTTTAATTAATTTTAAATCTTTTTAAGTTTTTAGAAGATGTTATGGGAGAGAGCTGTGGGGTAGTTGGATCAGTTATCGGCCTAGGTGAGGTAAGTTATATTCCGATGTGAACGTTGCTATTGTGTATAACTATAAAAACAAAACTGATTAACTGTCCCACTTTATTTTTACACTAGTGCATATTATAAGTGCTCTTCTCCAGACTAGATGTATTATTGAGGCGAGAAACTTTATTACCCAATAGAAGATGATAGTACAAGGCTAACCAATTTTATGCAATTCGATCAGTACACCAAGGACTTAGTAACTCTGCATTCGTGCTAAAATTTGTGTCCTTAAATATTCTCACAGATGGCAATATAAAATGGTTTTGTAAGAGACTCCATCAACACACAGTATTCTATGTGAAATGAAATATGAGATTCTAGGTTACATCTATGGCTATGTGAAAAGTTTGTAAATTATGTATATTTTTAATGTGACGGGCTGGATTGGTGGAGAATTATTAAGAATTTTTGGTTAGCTCTGTCCTCGAGTGTCAGAAAATAAAAACACCACTATCAGTCTTGTAAGTCTTACATTTAGTCATTTATTGCATTTCTAATTTTTTTCCTCCATATTTCTACATCCGTTAAAGTTAGATATTTAAATAAAAATATTTGGGATGCTATTATATATATTATATTATTATATAATTATATTATTTTAATAATATTTTATATTTATATATTTTTAAATTACCTTAATAAAAAATTAATTAATGGTTAATAGTATTTAATCTTAATTTAATTATATATATATTATAATTTATATATAATACTATTGTTGTTTATTATTAAATTTAATACTTATATATTATATTATATTATATACTGGTAATACATATATTATTATTATTATTATTTATAATTATTATATATATTATATTTTATATTAAAATTATTATGTTAATTATTTAGAATTTTACTAATTGTTATTTATGTTATCATTGGGTAGGTGTAAATTTAAATTTAATTGTAGTTTCTTTATGCTTTTTATTTATTTATTAATATGAATTAATTATTATATATATATTATTATAATATTTATATTATATATATTTTTATAATTATTATTATTAACTATATATATATTATAAATATGATATATATATATAATATTATAATATTTAAAATATATGTATTATTAATTATTATTATAAAAAATGAAATTTAGAATTAATCTATTACTGATTAGAAAATTTAAAATAGCATACCGTATGCTGGTTTATTTTTATGTTAATAAATTTACAATGATAGGTTTCGGCTAATAAAATGTTTTATTGTTATTATATATATAATATATTATGGACTGATTATATTTCTTTCCTGACCTTTACATGAGTTTATGTTATAATTTTTTAACAATATAATATTTGCTTTTGAATAAAAAGAATAATATTACATCTAACACTTTATTTATAAAAGTAAAATTTATAAAAATGTATCTTAATATAATAAAAAATAAAAGTTCCATGCATGATATAAAATGTAATTCTGTTTCACTAAATAAAATAATAAAATGTATATATTAGCTTAAAAAAAAAACAACCAACTCAACGAGAGATCTAACCAACAGTATGAATGACACTAATTTCTTAGGTCATTATCTAGAGCAACCAATGATATGTGAGGATAAGTCAAAAATTATAAATCCTTTTTTCATTGATCACACGCGTTATTAAAGTATCAATAAACGATATCAAGTTTAAAATCTTGTGACTGAAATTCACCATATTTCATTTTATATTTTAAAACAATATTTATATAAGATATTCTCCCTCGGTGATCCTCACCTTCTTTAATTTAATAATTGAATAAATTTGCATATATAAGACAACTAAATTAATTTTTTTTGTGTTGAATACTGTGGTTAAATTTAAATTCTCTTCACTAAATACATGGTTATCGATGAAGTTGGAAATACATATTAGAGACAGTTTTACTCAAACACAGTAGCAGGGCCCTTATCGTGACGCAGGGTTTAGTATAGAAATTATATTGCCAGATTAGCAAAAAATAGTCTTATATGCATCCAAATAACTAATAATTAGTGAGCTCACACAGTAGAACCAGAATCTCGAAGAAATGAATTTATAGTAGTACAAAAATCTCTTCATAGTATTTAATCAATTAAAAATAATTATTATCTTAAGAAAAGAATATATAATAATTATATCATGTTCCCTATTTAAAATTTAAAAGTTCGTAAATCTACATATAATATAAAGAGCAAACTAATCAGAGATACCAACCTTAGAAATGAGATTTCGGTATTTATGACCAAAATATCACTCGAACGAATATGTACAAATATCACATTCACATCTAAAGAATAGCAAGGAAGGTGTTACTAACAACTCAGATACGTATTAGTTTGTGACGAATATCAAAGACTTACTCTCAGGCAATGTCAATTGTTAGTTGTCGTATTATTTACACGAGGTAACTTTCAATAACTTTTTCTTTCAAAGCAAACCATAATATATAAGAGTAATTATATTGAAAGGATAAGCATGGACATAATCAGAGGCTCCAATTAATATAATTTACTAATTCATGATATCGTTAATTGGTTTAACAATATACGCTTTTAAATAAATAAAAATCATATGTGCAGGATGAATATATAAATTAAAAATCAAATATCAAGTATCAATTATTTACATTTCTTATGCATTTTTTTTTTATTTATGTAAACTGTTAAGGTCGAGGATGTACCACAAAAACATTTATCTGAAAATTTTAAATAGGTCCTTCATCTTTATATATAATAAATATTTTTAAAGTAACAGTTTTGTTGATAGAGAAAGTAAATACTTTCATTTGAAAAAGAAGTTTAATCGGTTTTAATATTATATTCTATTTACTGAGAATTACGTAGTTATTGTAAAACAATAATTTCAAATAATCAGAATAATATGTAAATATATAAAAATAATGAATTTTCTCCTCATAAAACTAATATAAACCATCTCAATTTTTATGAAGCTTACATGAAATACTATAAATGTGCTGAGGGAATAGAAACGTATATATTACACATAATATAATATATTAATTACATTATTAAGTGATAATGACGATATTATTAAGACAAGAGGTAACCTACTCATAAATATTTTCTTTCTTTCTTATAATAAGATAATACATAACACACACTCTATCACCACTAACTTATTTAACAACTACCTATCACCCACACACAGCCGGTATACTTATTAAGTGAGGATGCTATCTTGAGTTGCTCCATAGCACATTCCGTTTCATACATAGTTTCCTTTGATTGCACTAAGTTTTGTATATACTATAAATCTCGTACCTGTATTTTTAATTCTATTTTTTATGTTAGTAATATTGTAAAGGATTAGAGGGGATAACTAATTTTTTCTATTTTATTATTTTTTCTTTGGCTTTGAGCCAATCTTTTTTGATGTAATAATTTATATTAATTTAGTATATTTACTTTTTTTATTAGCTTTTAATTACATTTGTATAGCTTCAACTTTAATCCAAAGGTTATTTTTATAATTAAACTATTAATTTTATTTATTATAAAATTATAATCTTAATTATATTTATTTATATTTATATTGGTTATTATTATTACTATGAGAAATACTTATTATATATTAATTATTATTATTATATACATACACAATTTATTAAGAGAGTTTAGTTTTCAATGACATGCAAAAATTTTGATTATATATTTATAAGCAATGAATACAGAGGTTTGTGAATAACAAACTTTAGAATAATGGTATCGTGGCGTATAAAATTACGACTAGCTGTCAATTGAAGAATATTGGACCGCTCTCTGGTGAATGGAATACACTAATATGATAGTATTTTAATATTAATACTCTATGTTAGTATGCTCCCTATCACAAATTAATATATATTTATTTTTTAATCTCACATTTTATTTTAATGAGTTGAATATAGTTATGCCTTTAATATAATACTATAATTGTATATATTATTAATATATTTATGCTGCTATATATATATCACTTTATATTATAGTAGCTATATATATATATACAATTTTATTTATAATAATATGAGGGTATTAGCGGATTATCTGTATGAATTGTTGTGATTCGATATAGAGAAATAATGACGTAGTGCTCACGGTTTGAAAATAACCATACTAGAACTATCACTGCTACTTACTACTTGTTTTATCAGTAGTTAAATGTATGTTATAGTAGTATATAATTATGAGGTTAATCATAAAAGTATCGAGGGTAGGTGCAATTACGGTAATCGTCCTCATGAATATAGGCAGAATTCGATTTACTCACATCAAGTATTACTTGAAAGTTAGAATTAATTAAAAAATATAACCATATTAATTAATATTTTAGCGTACCTGTATTAATATATTGATTATATTACTATAGGAATTTAGTATCAAGATTCTTATTATACATAAGGTGTGAGTATGGCCAATCACCCCCCATTACGGGCCTACCTATACCACTTATATAACCCTACCTAAGCCTTGATGTGGTGACTAATAGGGTATCACTCAATTTGATTATTATTCAACATTGAGGTTAATATATTTATTATATAGTATATGTTACGAATTATAATTATTTATTGAATAGTGGAATAATATATATTAAATAAGTAGATTATAAATATTCATATATAATATGCAAACTTATAGTTTTAATATTCGATACACATTTATTATCATTAAATATTTTAGTTATCATAAGTTATTATTATTAGTATATATATAATTCATAATAATATATACTAATATTTTTGTATCCCTGTATATTATTTTATGGTTCGTAAATATACACTAAAATATACATAATTTTCCTATACTTATGATATGTATACAACAAAATTATTTATTACTTGATTGCAATTGGCAATTTAACTTAGTCACTAACAATTTGTAATTATAATATTATTATTATTATATTATTATATAATATTATTATATTTATTATTAAATAAACAAATTTAAATCAACAATTTATTATTATTATTATTATTAAATGTATGTGAGTGTGTACATATTGCAAATATTCTTTATTAACAATGTATAATCTTATAAATTAATACATAACCATAAATACGTTCACAGATTAGGAAATAGGTAAATCACTGTAATTACTTACATTTATGCGGGTGTGTAGCGTAGTCTGTTTTTATCGCCACACATCTGTGATTGTATGAAACCGTATTCTCGTAACACAATCGTAAATTTTTTTTTCGTATTATATACATTGAGATCCAAGAAATCCCAAACTGTCACTCTCTGCAAAAGTAATATAGGCGCAGTAGACGAAGATCATTAATAAAAATATATAATTATAATATTATACACAAAGTGTTCATTAAATCTATGTAACCTAATTCTGCGCTAGTTAAACTTGGTATATCTAATCCTCTTACCTTAACCTCCTAACGCAAATAAACTTATAGTAGTCGTGAAATATAAGATTAACGGTATCTATCATCTTCTTCTTCTCATCTACTATTTCTACTAGTGAACACAAAAACTTTATGTATACGACAAAGATTCGTACAAGAAATAGCACATAGCTCGGTATTTTAATAAAGATTAATTATAAAAAAATAGGTCTAGATGGTAAACACATAAAACCGCTCATGTTAAAACAGAAATTCGTGCGTGTCTTTAATATCCGACGATATGCGTCTGTCTTTGTTTTTGTTGTTTATTTACCACGGGGTAAATATGTATCAGATTAATTGCATAATATAAAATTTCTGATAAAAAGAGAGTTAAACTTCTGAGCTTAACGCGTTAGAAAGCCATCATGATATATAATCATCTAAATAACAATGATAAGTCCATATAAAATAAATAAAGTTGATAGACTATCTAGCCGGGCTAATTAGACTAGTTATTAAAATATTACCTCTAGCTGTGGATCATATTGAAATAATGACTTGATAAAATTGGCTCTATGTGAGTATGTGGTATATTAACTTATTAGTAAATCACAAATTCATATTAGTAAAAATTATAGCCTTATGTGGGCTATGAAATACTAAGTCCTTAAATATAGTCTATAGAGTTAAATCAATATGATTTTATCGTAACGATATCGAAAGACCGAGCGGGATTTCTCACCCTAATTTTCTTAACAAGAATTGAAAATAAAACCTATTCCTTATTAATTATATAGGTAGACTATTTTTTTAACATGGGGATTAGTACTCATTTATATATATATCAGTTAAATGAGGCGTAAGGACGCGCAATAGGCGAGTATTCTGCCACGACGCTTTTACGTCGTAACACCGCATCCATCACTCAACATTCTCATTGAGCGCAAATAAGAACAAAAATGTAAGAGAATGATTGAAATGTTTTAAAACCGTGAATTACTAAAGTTTCTTCGACCTTGCTACACATACCGTAATTGCTTTCTTTCCTGTCCACGTACTATCCACCCCCCCTACCACACAAAGCTCCAGAACACTTCTCTCCTTATAAAAACAAGAAAAACAAAAATTCCCTCTACCTCCTCTCAAAATACTTCCTTTTTCATTTCTCTCCTCTGCTATGTCACTTTGTCATGACGCCATATCGACGAAAATCCGGAAGGGCGACGGCGCAGGAGTAAGTGATTATGGAAAGGGTTGGGATATCTAAAAGTACGATTAGTACACTGAATTTGAAAAGGATGGATAGGGGAGAGAAGGAACGGGGGGTTCATAATAAGTAAAGTAATAACTTACAATATTATAATTTTAAAATAATTAAAAATGTAATTTCTATTATTTATTTATAATTTATCATTCTCTGATCTGAAAAGGAAAATTAACTAAAGATATGAAAAAAGCAATAGTAAAGAAATGGGTTTTTGGATTGAGAATTGGATGAGAAAAAAAGGTAATATAGATGAGCAAATGTGTAAGTAGGAAATAATAATAATAGATAAGATACCTAAATAAAAAACAAGAAGAAGTGGAGATATATTAGACTTATCACACTTAATATAATAAAATAATGAGAGAGTTAAGGCATTCTATCTCATCATCTCTCCTCCCACACTCGGAATGTCCAGATCTACCACCTTTTCATCATTAACCTAAACAATAATTTACCAACTAATAATCTTGTCTTATAAATTTTCTCATTAAATGTAAATATATTAGTACTTAGATAATCGAGCCTGGACACAAGTGCCGTCAATCAAATACGCTCTACCCGTTTCCTTGGATATATTTCTCGTAATGAGCAGAGTTTAATATTCGCCGGTTCGAAACTAAAGAGTTGAGGATTATAATAAATAATATATAAATAATAATTGTAATTATAATTATAATTATAAATAATATATTTAATAATTAAATAATAAGATAATATATAAATATATATGTCATATAATATATAAATATATAATAATTAATTATAATATATATATAATTAATATATAATATATAATATGTTATACATCATAATTTAGTTAGAAAATAGTTATTAAGTAATCATCTCCATTGAGTGGAAATAAAGTATAGCATACTATTGTAGCCCTAGTTAAATGACAGATCATTAAGTAACTCATTTATGAGCATTATGCAATATACTCGTTAATAGAGTTATATATCATCAGTAGTATTAGGTATATATTGGGTTAGTAATATATATATATATATATATTATATATATATATATATATATATATATATATAATAATATATATATAATTATATATATTATATATATATATAATATATTATATGTATATTATATTATATATATATACGGTTTATATATATATATATATATAATACTATATATAATATCTATATTATATATATATTTATATATATATTAATATTATAATATATATAATATTTTAATAATTATATATATAAGAGAAGGTTGAGAAATATGTACATAGAGCCCCAGACATGGGGAAGAGCACATGGCATACGAAGAACAGAAGCCACGACGGAATCTTTGATGTACTTGAGAATTACGTTAGAAATGGTGTTGGAATATAATAAACGAGCATATATAACTTCAAAGATCTGAGGACAAGCATTTGATTCAGTGCCAAGGGAGTAGGGGAGGCTGGAGGAGTGCTAGAGCAGAGAATATCATGGAAAAAAAAGTTGAGCGGACATCCTGGCGAATTATTTATAAAGAATATGTAAATTGTAAGTAAGGAAGAATATGACAATAAGGAATGGTTTTGAGGTTAGAACGGGAGTCAAACAGGGAAACGTGTTGTCACCATTTGATTTGTAGTTGTTTCTATGATAATATTGATAAAGAGGGTGAGAGAGGATATAGGAGATTTGAACAATGATATTCTGGCAATACGCGGATGACACTTGGCGTGCTGGACGAGACGAGAGAGAGAGAGAGAGAGAGAGAGAGAGAGAGAGGAGGAAGTGAGAGACACAAGAGGGAGTAGAGAGAAAGAGAGAGAGAGAGGTGGTGGTGGAAGTGACAGCGTTTTGCAGATATTATATATGAACACAGAAAAGATGGAGATCATGGTGGTTAGTAGAGAAGAAAGAGGGGGAAGAGTGCATGTGGAAGGGGCTGAAGATAAAGAGGGCGAAGAAATGCAAATTACTTGGGTGGAGTAATTTGGGAAGAGGAGGAAAGTACGAGAGATAACAAGTAGGAGAGCTCAGTATGGGGGAGCCCTTTAGAAGCAGTGTACCCATTCAAATGACAATAGCGTTATAGATGAAAAGGGTGATATTCTACTATATGGGGCAGAGAATGGAGTACGACCACAAAGGAGGATAGTAGAATACAGTGGCGGAAACTACGTTTTTGAGAGGGGCTTATAGGAAATAGACCGACGAGAAAAACGAATGAATAAGGGGGAGGAGTTGGAGTGAAGGCTGTCTTAATAAGGGTGGATGCAAGCCAGATGGAGGTGGCTGGGACAGCCATGGAGAGAATGCAGGAGGAGAGAAGTGGCCAAGAAGGAAATGGGAGGGAACCGAGGGAACAAGACCAAGAAGGAAGAGAATTGGAGAGCTTCGGTGGAGGATTCATTCAGAAGACTGGAATGGCCGTCGATGCGGATATGAGAAAAGAAGAAGAGTCTTGAGGATAAGGAAGATGAAAAAGACCACTCACCCCCGCAAGGGTTTTAGACCACTTCCTGAGCGGATTGTGATATAAAGATATATATATATATATTATATATATATTATATATATATATAATATATATATATACTATATGTATATATATATATTATATATAATATATATATATATATATATATAATATATATATTATACAACATTTTGCGAACTCAAAACTTGATGAGAGAGAGAGAGAGAGAGCTCTATCCTCCACGTCATGCATGGCAACGTATCTCAAATAATGTGTAATTAATTAACGTATCTAAATTATTATTGTCATTATTTTTATTAATAATCCAAAATGATATATCGATATATTATAATATATAAATAATAATATATATATTATTATCATGATATAATTATATCATATATATATATATATAATTATATATATATATATAATATATATATATATATATATAATATATATATATTATATATATATAATATATATATTTTAATGTCGTAATTTAAATTTAAATTCACGGTATTATTTTTATACTATGGTCATACAAGTTTTTTTTTTCTATAAATGAATGGTGATCTCAGTTCTTAATTAAGCTAATTTTACTAAAATAAATAATTAATATATAATATATAATATATATATATATATATATATATATATAATATATATATATTAATATATAATATATAATATATATATATATATATAGTATATATATGTAGCGGTAACACTCTCATTTATCTGGGTATCTGCGGTATCTCCTCTACGAGAGGTTAAGTTATTTGAGTGAATCGCGGTTACCTGTTTATGAGACAACGGTCACTTCATTGTAATATTACTAAGACTTATAATATATTATGGCAGACGTGCCTGCTCAACATGATTAGAATTTAGATGAACGGTAGGAGAGAGAGATATGAGGAGAGTAGAGGAAGACAGAGGAGAAAGAGAGAGAGAGATGCCGTAATTAATAAGTTATATGAAGCAAGATAGTATATTAAGCAGGTTACGTTAGATATAGGTTGGTATGTTTAGTCCGGTAGGTAAAAAATAGACTTAAGTTTAGACAAATGTATAAGAAGATCGGTTTGAACGGCAAATAGTTAGTTGTGCTCCAGATTTCCATATTTGGTGATGTTAGATTAAGTTAGACTGAACGGCAAATACTTAGCCCTTAGTGAATAATTGTACAGAATTTCATATTTTGTGCACATTTGGTAGTCATTGTGTATGGCTAAGAGAATACCGCTTAAGCTCACTGTGTTGAGTTTCATATATATGTGGAATATATGGATGTTGCTAGAGCGTAGGTTTATGTATTAATAGCTTATTGCCCTTTAAAATTTCATTTTAAGTGTAAAAACACCCGTTTTGGGGTTCCGACAACTCCAGGGGTCCTCTGACACCTTTGAGAGTATTCAATCTATATTATTCATGTTCTTTGTGATTGAAAACATATATAAGGATAAAAATATTATGGTGATAAGTACATGTTTAATACTCGGACACCGCAGTGGTACCGCACCGGTGCCGGCACAGACACCTACAGTGACTTATTTGCTCCGACATTGGAGACTTCTTCTTTTCCTTTTTCTTCTTTTTTCCTTCCTCCATCTTCCTTCATCTTCTTCTGTTCTTTTCTTCTGACTCCACCTCCAGCACCGGCTATACCTCCGGCTCCGGCTCCCGGTCCTTTGCTCCGTCATATGAGACTTTTCTTATTCTTTCTTCTTTTTCCATCTTCTTTTTCCCTTCCTCCATGTTTTCTGCCTTGAATTCTGTGCTTTTCTTCCTTTTTCAATGGGGAACCCTCAAGTGGGGGCCTCAAAACTCATTTGAGGGTTCTAAAACCCACAAATTCGGAATCTATGTCATTAAAAACATATATAAAGGTACCTCATTTGATTCAATGTGTAGCCGGAGCCAAAATTCCAGTCTTGCTCCGGCATCAGCTCCGGATCCGGTTTATGTGCCCCGACACCTAATTTGAGCTTACTACCATATTTCAGTTATTTTCTTCTATTCACTCACCAAATTTCAACATTCTAAGTCCTTTTCCAGGTTTTGGGGCTCAGACCCACTCGCCACTGCAGGTATCTGCGTCTCTCGTGCATGTCCTTCCGTGCTCAATAACATCTCAGTATGACTCTTGGTCAGCCTTGACGTCGCCTTCCTTCATTTCACACTCATCCTCATCTCTCTGGTCTCCGTGCAACTGTCCTCTCCCTCCTGAACAGATGATATAACCTTATATACCTTAAAAGTATCTATACATGAGCACCGCAAAAACACCGGTGCAAAATATTAGTTTTAGACCGCCGAAGACGGAAATGCATTTTTCATTTAGGCTACTCGTTATCGATAGCTCTATCACAGTATGAATATGTTAGCGAACCTCCACGTATTCGACAGACGTACTTTGACTAAACCATTAAGGGTTAGACACTATGCTCAGGGGTGAACCCATATTCTCGTTGGTGAGAGAGAAACAGACACCTAAAAAGGTCTTTAAGGAGACCCGTTATAAGTGCCCCCGATAACTAATTAAGCTATATTTCCACCTTTTGGAATTAAAGAAAGATGCTTCGTTTTCATAGATGACTTGTGCTATTCTGAAAGCAAAGCACAACTAACACACTTCCTTCGTGTGCATTGCCCAAAAGATTCCTATTATATTTACCTTGAGACAGAGCACAAACAATGTCAATAACTCTTCTCAATTAATAAAAAATCATGAACTAGATACTAACATCTCAAGCTCGGAATCCATTGAATTTCACATATGAATAATATAAAGTCAATTATAGGTAAAAATTATATAATTAAACTTAATATATCAAGTCTTAAACTTGTTAAATGTTGCTTACGAGGAGAATCATAAGCATGTACTGGCTCTCTAAAATCAATATTCATAGTAAGAATAATTACCTCTTCGTGCCCAGTCTTTCTACCACTTATTATTCTAAAATTCCAGTCTTTGTATATGTTCAATCATATTCTAAGAGCATACGAATTAATATAGCTATAGTAGTAAATAAATACATACAATATCGACGTGTGACACAACTCTATACATCTCTCACTGTATTACCCCATTCGAATGTAAGATTTCTACGCAATGACGGATTTACTCCGACCTCTCTCATAAGGTATCAATGCATACCAACACCTAGACTAAACTAAAAAAATGAGTTAAAATCGATTATCTTAACCTCCGTTAATTTGTAGTGAAAGTTAAAATAGAATAAAATATCCATTTTGAAAATCCCAGAAAAATTAATACTTGGAAAAAGACAATTTTTGATGATACTTAGGGTCAAACCTATGAGAGTGTGAGAGAGAAGATTCGAAATAATAATTCACCACGACAAAAATAGTAGAATGATCAATCATACAAGCAGTCATCATCAATTGCTAATTAAAGTTATAAATTAAGTTTTATCGCCTAAAAACAATATTTAAATCATAACAGATATCTAACTTTGTTGTTAAGTTGTAAACCATGTTCTGTTTAAAATGATGAAACTTGGTTACACAAAACTTTAAGAATTTGGCATCTATTAATGAAAAGAACGGTATAAGCAAATGTATCATTGTCATAGGTACACGGGCAACGGACGTTGAGTTGTACCACCCTTGCTTGCTCGCATTCTTTGTCTCTAAGAGTCGAATCTCTCGCTGAAGATAATGCAGCTTAGTAAGTATATCTCGCCCTGACTTGCCATAATTCGTGCACTCTTATCAATGAATGTCTATAAATTTGCAGGTCTGGATTAAAATACAAAGAATGTGATGAGAACATAAAACACCTTCAATTTCGTGCATGTTTCAAGGAGGTACAACAGCATTTTTGTGTCTCACTAAACGTATTTTCAGAAAAATATTAAATGTATCTGAGGAAGTTAAATAACGCTTCTATTAAAAGTGAATTCAAATTTAAATAGTGAATCAAGAGTGCTCGAGTCTATAATTGTGTTGGGGAGGGGTCCGACAGTGAAACTTAACGTCATTGCCGCCCTTCATTATTTTTTTAAATCAAAAATTTTAGGATTTCTATTACTCCTAGTTTATGCAAAAGATGGATTATAAACTACGTAACTGATACATGACTCGCAGTTTATTTTAAGTTGCTCAATGGCTTTGAGTTTAAATTATAATGATTGCATAGAAGCAATGATTGTTTTATTGATAATAGGAAATTCGTGAAATCTTGAAGCTAAATAGTTATATAATGATAGGGACAGAAGTAATTAATATAATATATACTTATATTATAATATATATATATAATATATATATATTAATTATATATAGTTAATATATAATTAATATTATATATTAATTGATTCATATATATAATTACTATATATATAATCGCGGCTCGTGTAGTGTATCCAAATTATTGATAAGTAGCCAATCATATATATAATATATATTATATATATATTATATAATATATATATATAAATATATATTATATGATAATTATATATTAGATATATAATATATATATATATTATATATATTAATATATTATTAATAATTATATATATATATATATATATATTATCTTAATTTATACATCATTGATGGGCATTATCGGTTACTGAGAAATCCGGAGGATTTGAGCAAATATATCTATTATATTATAAATGGTCAAAAATTACTGAGATTTTAAGCTATTACATAATATTATTAGTATATTATTTAATATATATATTTTAATATAGTTATACTATATATTATATATATTATATTATATTATGATAAATTATATATTATAAGAATATAAATATTAGATATATATAATTATATATTAATTTAATTATATTATATAGTATATATATATATTTATATTAAAATAGTTAATATAATGTTATATTTAATTAATTATTATATTATATATTAATAATATATATACTCATATAACTTATATCATATATAATAATATATTACTTATATATTATATAATTTAATTATATATATATATATATATAGTATATATATATATTAATATATCTTAATATATATCATAATAATATATTATTATATATATATATTACGATATATATTAGATAATTAAAATATATATTAATATATATATAGTATATATTAAATATATAATTAATATTATATAATATTATTATATATATATATATATATAATATATATTCATAGTATATTTATATATTAATATATTATAATATTTAAATATATATTATTATAGTATGATATATATAATATATAATATAGCATATATTAATATATATAGTATTATATTATTAGGAGCTCTAACTATTACATCTTCATGAGATAAAAAAAAATTTAAATTTTTTACATAGATAACTTAATATCCTGGAATATCCGGAAATTATCATATATGAATTTATAGTCCAACAAAATTCAAATATCAGGTAAGCAGATGGGTCTACCGACAAATACTCTTGATAAAAAAAAACACTATGTAGGCAACCTCTAGGTATCTATGATAACAAGAGAACACTTCGGCCGAAAACTACTAGATTCAGCTCACGATCGAAAATAAAAATTAACATACATTAGATCTTATAGTAAGCTAGCATAATATGACAAAAAAGGCTGGCTTGAATGTGTCAATCTTTGTCTGCATTTTGGTCCCCAAACATGCCACACACACACGTTATACACCTTCTCTATTATTACATGCAAAATTTAACTATCATCTGCAGTCTGCCGATATAGGCATAACATTAGCTACTTAGTACCTAGAAGTGAAGTTTCTGAATGGCCACAAGCTAGGTATATAGGACGTACTTATTGTTCCGAAGAGATGATACGTCCCAATGATTCATAGTTATTGAAATTATATTATATATCTTAGAAATTAATAAGTCTATACATTTTTAAATATTACTTAATATGTAATTGAATTAATATATATTCTTCTATGCATATATAAATTAGATATTTATTTATTAATTTAAGTATTTATTCCATATGAGTCCAATTTTGTTAACGAATTTATCTTAGTCTCAATTGATATATTATATTTAAAATGGTTAATATGGTTTTTTAATAAATAATATGAACTTAGTTAATCTCTCCTCGCACGCAGTCCTCCTGGTCGGCCAAATTACGAATAACTTGTCCTCTTTAGCTCAATATAGTGAAATAGGAACTATATTTTTTTTTGACTTATCAAGGAATAATAAAATATGATCATCCCAATCGTCATATATTAAAATAAACAAGTGAGGAAATCTTACGTAAGATAACATTAGTAGTAGCGGTATTATCTCCATTGTAGGAGCTTACATCGAAAGAATGCATACTTCTCTCTCTCTCTCTCTCTCTCTCTCTCTATCTCTACTTCTCTCTCTCTCCTATTCTCTCGCTCTGTCTCTCTTTCTCTCTCTTCTTACTCATTCTACTCTACTCTCATCCTTATTCTCTCTTGTCATTACTAATATTGATATACTTTAAGTGTAATAATAAATGAATATAGTGTTTTTGCATATTGATGTACATATTTTTATTATAAATATATTATTAATATATAGATATATATTATAAGAATATATATAAGTAACTTATATATATAGTTAAGTCATATCTTAAATCTTGTAAATATTATATAATTCACTATTGTATTATCGACTTTTCTCAATAGCTACTCATTGATGTATATCACATTAGTATATGGACCGTGGGTGTTAATATAGTAACCACAGTACATAGTGTGTTATTAGCACACAATTCTGTACTAGCCTCTCACGTCTATCATATTAGCTCGTATCAGATATTAAAGGAAACTAGAGATTATAAGGGTTCTCGTAATAATATATCCTTACTATTTGAGAAATAATTATTTAATATATATATCCAATTTGAACACTAATATGTATAATATAGCATCATTCCTTCATAATCAGATAAAAGTAAGATAGACTATATATTACTATATATATTAACAATATATAGGTAGTAATGAAATGAAATATAGCGAATATATATAAAGGATATTGTATTATATACGCAATCACTACTATATATCTATATTATATATAATATATAATAATAGTAATATATATATATAATATTAATATATAATATAATAATAATATAATATATATAGTATATATCATATATATATATATATTAATATATACTTATAATAAATATATATATATACTATATATTATATTAAGTATCATATATATATTATATAATTAATAATATTTATATATTAATATATATATATATTATTAATATAATGTAATTCCTTTCCGTATATACTTAATGAGTACATCTCAATAGCTGAATAAGACTACGTACTACGTACTATACCTTAAGTTTCTATAATTATCGATACCTCATTATTTTATTAATATTAGTACGTATATAATTCTAAGGGTAAATTAATTTTAATATCTTTCTGATATAAGATATATAATCTTATAATAATTGTACGTGATTAAAGCTCGAAACAGTGTTATTATAAGTAGCTCATAATTATTCAATAAGTTACTCTAGTGAATATAATGTGTATATATACAATCAGAGGTATAGGTATTGGATCTTTTCGAGAGCGTAGCACCGCTACGCCCGCGTATTTATTAATATGTACTAATACTTATTATTGGTGAGTCATTTCCAAATACCCGCGAATATTAGTAAGTTAAGCCTAACGTCCAGAGTTAAGTGCACTACCAGAGCGTAGAATGAATAACTCCAAAGTAGGGCCTGAACGTTATTAAAATTTGAACTTTCAGATACTAGTAGTTACAAGTTATAACTAGTCTCATAGCATTACAACGAACGAAGATGGTCTCTCGTCGAAGCACCAGTTTACCTGTTATATTAGGTAAACATCTCAAATATAATTACTAACATGTATAATTAATATTAGTGCAGGATGTATTCTTCTGATTAGGTTACCGTTCAAGTGGAAACTACTTTCGATTCAGAGTCCTGACTATAAAAGCGAACTTAATCCGCTTGTTTATAGCATACTAGTCGTTTCTTTCTCACATTTAGTTTACGCACCCGACTTCGTTTTAGCTCTCGCCGCAGGTTTCTTCTTATCGCATCCCGGTTATTCCGTACTCGACTTACTTGATCGTACTAAAGTCTGCCTCCGACTTAATCTCGAAAATCTTATATCGTATAGTAATCGTTGACGTAATATTTGTATCTAGTAAGGGTGGTAGATATATTGGACGTAATACCTTCTATGTGTATACGAAAGTATATCGTCTTCATACTGAGTGATATCTCCTACCCGATATGTAGGTGGACACCACCCCATAAAAAAAATAATTGATCGTATATTATATATTTATTATATTAATTAGTGGACTGGATAAATACTTTGGTATAGATAATGGAGAATTCAGAGTGTCAATTTAACTTAGAATAAGAACTTGCAATATCATACCTAAACACAAAACCATTAAATCAACACTAGATGCTGGATACTGCGCGAGATTAGCCTAAGATGTTAAATGAAACATGAGTACGTAATATATAAACAATCAAATATTGGAATTCATTTTTTAATAGTATATGTTATTGGTGCATTCTTTTTTAGTGAATTTTTCGAAAATAATGGTTATAGAACCAATCAAGAAAGATAAGAAATAAATAAATATATAAATATTAATTAAATATAATAAATAAAATATTATTTATTTTCACTTTTTGATATTATATTAACTTGTTACAAATTTTATCGATTTATTCTAAATTAACCTAAAGCTAATTTAAAATCAGTAATAAATGTATCGTAACCACATCCTAAACCACCTATACCTGCACACCCTCCTGATCCTAAGTCTGATATACTATTAGATATCATATTGAATCTATTTGGATATTATATAGTTTTATAATATTAATTTACATTTAAAATATTTGATATACATTTTTAATACCCCTAAATCATAAGTTAAAAGTATCCAGTAATTACGATAGACACATCACTGTTAACCCTCTATATAAGATAACACTGGACCAGTTTTGATCTGATTACTTAATATGATCTCAGTATTCGAATTCTACTATATATCTGATTTAAGGATTCATATTTTTTACTTTACGTAAATTGTTACATTGATTTTACATAGCCCTAAAATCAGTATTATATCTCAAGTTAATTTCTATGTTAACCACCATCCACCACCTAATCGTGAACCACGGCATATACCTGTCAGTTGTGAATCTATATTTGATCGTATCTCGATACTGTATTTAGATTAAAAAGTATCATATTTATACTTAAATAAATCTATGTAACTGATTTTTGAAATTACCCTAATATCCTAAGTTTAAAATCAGTAACTATCAGTACACTCAGTTCCATAACATCAATCCTGACCACTACCTCCTAGTGTCCAGGTATTGTTAGAAATTTGTAATACTTGATCTATTTCGTAATTCTATATGTGAATTAAGTTCATATTTTTTAACATATACTAACAATATGTTAATGTCATTCTACATACGTAAATCAGTAAAGTACTCACAGTAGAATTCTAGATAAACATAACCATCCCACTAACTACGACCAGTCCCGACGCTACTCGTACTGTTACCTAATTTGATGATCTATATTTGATATAATTGAGATCTATTGATCTAAGGTCATATGATTATTATTATATTATATATATATACATTAAAATTAGAGTTATAAAATACCCTAAAGTCAGTTAATAATATCAGTAAATCGAACCACTATTTCAATCCAGCCTCGTGTTACCAAGTCCGTTTATACTATATATATTGAATACTTATATAACTATCTACTTGCAATTTTTAAAGGATCATAATTTTTTTATCTACAATTCTGTTAACTGTATTTATATCATAACCCTAAAATAGTATAATATCACAGTTAATCGATAACTCACGATCAAGCCACCTCCCTGTCCCATGTATCTATTGATTATATTACTGATATGGAATAAGTAGTCCAATTTTTTAACTAATATAGTTCATAGGGTTATTATATTATTAAATATCCCGTATTATAATAAAATAATCGAAAAGTTATAAATCTCAGCGTATAAGTAATTATTATCGAAACACAGCATCTACGAATTAAATTACTCTGCCTGGCGCACCTTGATCTATGTTCATCTCTTCTATGAACTCAATTGAATCGTGGTTCACTCATGTACTTGGAAATTGTTGAACGTTTCGCATTTAATCTTTCTATGTTACTCACACATACATTCACAAGTGTTAATAGTTCTCAATATACAAGATAGAATATCAATCAATTAGTAAGCTTGAACTCTCAATACGGAAAGTGTTCCTACATTAGGTTAAAACTGAATACTCCTATCTAGGCATCATCTGATCTATGAATATACCCACAGACTGTAAACCCTACACATCCTATAACACGTCTCTAAACTGTTCTACAAGCGTTAATCAATAGTTCCTCCCACTTAACAGCCAGTGACAAGTAAACCTAAAATCATAGCATTTACAACAGAGCGCAACCCTATTTCAACACCATTTATCTAACATTGTGATATTTTTTAACTTACCATGTGTATAGCTTAGTACCATATCCGTTCTAGCACATCACCAATAACATCTGAATCTTAACAAGTAGGCTCAAGACATCATATAGCATAACGGACAATACTTGCCCCTAACTCACAACTAACCAACAGATGATAGAACAAATTCTACTATTAACAAAGTTCCATCGCAGCTAACCCAGGAATGGTAGGCCTCGCCGAGAATCTTGTGTCGACCTTTCTATTCCCAAGTGAACATTATCCGATCTACATCACATTAACGCTCTCGCTCGTATACTCAACATTTAGCCACACCCGCGAGGGGACGGCTGAATAATGACGATACTGTACACATTCGGTTTAGCGAAAAAAAAATGCTATATTAACCTTGTCCGAATTATCATAACAGATATACCAGACGACCTAACTTATGCCGTAACGCAAAAGTTATTTTACAATTCCTCAGTAAGTATTTAACCAACGATTATCCATAACCTTGACTAGAATATTCATAATTTGTTTCCTAGCAATAGTGCAAACAACAAAGTTTATAATCCAAAACTATACATAAAAACAGATGGAACACAGTTTTTATCCATACATAACAAAAATAAGTTCTTCTTGCAATTAAATAATATATTACTTTATGTATATATATATTATAAATAGTATTATTTATATATATATATACTAGAATTCTAATGGTTAAGTATTTGTAATTAGTATATTTCAAATATAAACCACTATACGTCTCAGCTCTTATACCTGCCCTACCCCCTACTATCTGTCCCATATTACTTTTGATCTTTCGATTCTCATATGAATTTCAGTCAATAAATCGGTACTATATTAGTTACCTAATTTTCATAGATTTAACTATAGTATCATAAAATATATTGTTATTATTTTAATAATAATTATATAACTCAATAAATAAATAGTAATGCATTAAATATGCGACATACTAATAGTTTCACATCATATTAATATAAAAAATACTAAAACTTAAGCAACTTTAATATTCACAAAACTATAAGAAATATAATATGACATAAATGTACAATCAAAAATCCTAACACAACTTACACACGTAAACTGTTAACATAAGTTTATTTATAGAATCAAATATATATATGATAACATTAACTAACAAAGTTACCACATATTTTAAATCAGTATCTATATTATACTCACTCACTCCACAGGCATACAAATGTAATGATCTAAACTACTTACATTCACATTTTCAAGCTATATATCTACTATATACTAATATCCTTGGATAGTAACTAATTATAACTATTTGTTATATATATATCGTTAGTTTAAACATTAAGTTGATTTACGTCAACATTTTCCGATAGGATTGCGATAATCGCAATAAGCACAAAAGTATGAGTTTCAATTATTATATATATATACTAAAATTAGGAATATTCATGTAGGAGATATTCTAGGCAGTTTATATTCTATATCACTCTCACTACTCACACACTATACATATCATTATATATTATAATAAGAATAATGAAATAATGTATAAATAATTAATATACCGATAATAATACTATAACACAAATCTTACGCGATAATATTAACATATACTAAGATATAATATTAACAAAGAAGTCCACACTTAACACAAGTAATAATCTAACCAATTGACGTTCAACAAATACTAGTAACCTTATATTGCACATCTATACTTTCAGCACTATCATACTACTAATAAATACGTTATAATTTTACTACTAATTACATACTAATTTAATATTAACTAAAAAATTAATATATCATACCAAATATAAATAAACTTCATACTGACTGACGTATAACTTATAAATATATAACAATGTTTATATATATATTCAATATACTTTAAAAATAAATTAATGATATTACTTATTTTAATAATCATATTATAAAATTATTCTAATCGTAGAGGGTGATAAAATCTATACTGCTTAATCCTAGATTTTATCGAGCTATATAAGTATAATCAGGATAAATCTCATAGTTAAATCAAAATACATCAGATCCCCGCCTCCCAGTCCTCATATCGCTATCACCATCACTGCATATGACCTTTTATTATAATTATATTAATAGTATCTAATGTTAGTAATATAAAGTTAAATGTCATATATGTATATCGAAGTTAATCATTTTCTAACTAAAAATCAACACGTAATATAAAGCATAGAGTTTTATTTATATTATACACTGAACCAATTAAAATAATAATCTTTTCTAATTAAATACTTGTAAAATGAATCGAGGGATTCATATTTAAGCACTGGTATTCTGCAGTATCTTTGCTATACAGAATTTGTTTTATATTTAATACAGTATCTTTGCTATACTTTGCTATATGCCTTTCACACTATTAAAATAAAGGAACAATGCCTCAAAACCATATATTCTAAGAGCAAATAGTCTTTTATGCGTTAGCACAATAGTTTTTTTAATGGTCGATTTCATGTTGAATATTGATATGCTTAATTGACTGTTTTATTCAATCTATTCCTTTGTTTAAAATGAATTAAAAAATATATCACATCTTTAAACTTCAAGCTGTGTCAACTCTTAGATAATTATATATCTTAAATAATTATATGTCTTAGATAATTATTTATATAATTATATATCTGTTTTATGTAGTATTTATGAATTTCAATAATCAGGGCACAAATCTTTGTTGCTTTAAAATCTTTAATTTTTTTTCATTTGTATTTTATTTTTGGAATGTATTTTAAATTTACGGTACTGTAATTAATTTTCCCTTAAATTTAATTAATTTGCAAATCATGCACAAATCTAACTTTTGTAAAATTATATTATTTTACACAATTATTTGAATATTTTATAATGAAAAGTTTCACATACTGTTAAATTTTTGAATGCATAAATTTTGTTTGAAATTTGCGACCATTTAACATTAGTATTCATTAAGAAAAAACACAAAAATTGTTGCAATGGACTGTCTTTGACCTTTTTTTCATCTATTTTAAGGAATAAAAAAGCATTATAGCCAGTTTATGAATATTTTTAGTATTACAAAAGATTATGTAGGACTGTCTATTATTTCTCACTAGAGATAGAAAAGTCGAATAGAAGGATATAAGAGGAGTGGTAGAAGGCACCTTAGAATATGTTTTAGCGAGGATGAGAGAGTTGTATAGCCACGATTCTTTATGTTGAAGTGTAGATGGAGATTTGTGCGTTGTCTGAGATCTTATCTAAGGACGACTAGGATTAGTAGAGAAATCTTGAAATCTATTTACTGTGTTATACATTACTGCTCTTGTCAGCAAACGAAAGTCCCCCACTCTTGTATGTGCCACTTATGAAAGAGTATTTGTCCTTAAAAACTCTACACTTAACGATGGAGTTCAGAGTGCATCAGGAAGGGAGGATATATTTCGACTATTGACAGAGTATAGATAGTGACGATAAAGAGTATCTTGGCATAGAAGCAGTAGGAGAAAGAGAAACACTAAGTCATGGTATATTGTCCTTGATTCTCGTATATATATTACTTACAGTAGAAATAAGAGAGAGGATAAGTAGCTTCATGGACCTATTTAGGATATATGATATATGTCCGAAAGTAGCGATATATATATATTATCTATATTACTACAGTTAGTTATGGTAGTGAGTATTATTAGAAATGATTATGACACACTGTTAGAATATTTTAGAGAGAGAGATATGAGACCGGTGACAAAAGAAACAACTGTGTTTGTTTTATTTTAATTTATATATTTTATAGAGTTTGAATCTTGAGTCTATTGAGACTGTTATTCTGATCTATATATATTTTAGGTACGTGCAAACTTCTCAGTTAGTTTACTACATGCGAACGGGGATGAGTGTATATGTTTCGATGTGATAAGAATTTTCTTAAAAAACGTAACTTAAGCGTAACTTTTCTGACTTAAGAAGATATTTTCGCAATTTAAAAAGATATAGGCTAAGCCAATTCATAAGAAAAAACACAAAATGTTGTATGGACTGTCCCTTTCGAGTAATCTGATATATTATATATACGAGAGATAGGTTAGTGACACAAGTTTTTGCGCGCTTAGACTTACGAATCAAGGAATGATCGTAGAGCTCACTGCACATGATAGATTTTTTTAACGAGTATTGATATGTTATGGAATATAGGAATCAGATGGTATCGAGGGAGAGCCGGATCATTTGATGCATATCCAGTGTAGGTTGCGCGCATATATAAGATTATGAAGGACGTAAATAGAAACAGCTGTGTTTGTTTATATAGTTTAGTTTATAATATTTTAATAGAGTTATGATTCTGTGTCTATTTGAACCTATTTGTACTGTATTTCTATTGAGCACACAGTCATTCCACTCTCTATTTCAGTATTGTTTTGTCACGCGTCAGATACGTAGAAGGAGGAGAGGCTTGTCGCTGACACTCAAGCCGTGTATGAGAGCACTAAAGTTAACTTAACTTAAACTTTTCTGAACAGAAATTTTTTGATGAACTTGAGAGATATTTGTAGCGAATTTTGAGAAGATATAGGCTAAGCAATGTCATGAAAAAACACGAAAAATGTTTGTTATGGACTGTGTGTGGACTTTTTTTTTTAAGCATATATTGTTTATAAATTAAAACAAAATTATACTTATAAAATAAGCAATTAAAAAGATTATGAAGACGTAAAAGAAACAGCTGTGTTTGTTATATTTTTGTCTTTATATATTTTGTAGGAAGCTTGTTCTTGTAGATCTATCTGTTTGGGACACAGTGTTTATGACTGCATTGTAATGCAAAGAAACGTTCGCACTCGAAGCTTGCCACTAAAGAATTTTTCCCTTAAAAAACATATATATACTATCTTCTGAACTTTAGAAAGACTTAGAATATTATAGAAAATATGTTTGAGAGAGAGGAGAGAATATATGCTCAAGCACTCTCTCCTCGAGGAGAGAGATTAAACACAAACTTGTTGTATGTACTTAGATGTCTTAATGTATAATAAGCTGCGTGACTTTTTATGGAAATTAAAAAAGATATGAACACTTTCAGCACTTCTAGCACGCCATGAGTCCCTACCGTCCAATAGAATCAACCTAATATTAGGAATCTACCGCCTATGACTTTTGAGGTATGGGATAAGGTTACATGTGTATTAGAAGGTGCTATGATTTCTTTCTTAGTATGACCGCTATGTATAGACATTGCCCTAGCGCCTTTTACTAAGTGCGAAGTATTTATATTGCTACTGCTCTAGTTTGTTTGGAGCTAGCGAGTTGAAACTTTGGTGTCTTATCTCGCCACTTTTTCAGGTTGCCGAATTGAATTCCTGTATTACCCGAGTGGGATCGGATCAGCCCTTATGCTTTTGCGACTGGCAGGATTATGGGCGCTTCATATGCTGAAAGTGTTAGTATTGCGATGGTTGTCGCTGCCCGAGACGTCGCGAGGCCGGTTGCTAGAGATAGATATAGTTTTTTTGTTTTAAAGGTTCATGATTAAGACAGATGTCCTCTTTCAACTGGCTACCTGGGGGAAGTGTGTCGTTATGTACGCTCATCATCCGGAGGATGGGGTATACCGCAAAACCATGAAAAAGGACTTAACGGTTGAAATTTGGTGAGTGAATAGAAAGAATAAAAATATAGAGTAATTAGGTTTATGTGTCGAGCAGCATGAGGCCAGAGCTGGAGCTGAGGGTGGAGGCAGACTGGATATCTGGTCCGCGAGGAGATTGTGAGTTTATATGATGGGTATGTGTTGTTGTGTTACTGACTGAATCTCTGAATCTTCGCAGTACACTGTGACATTAAGTTGTCCGAAGTTTTTGAGGGTTTCGTAACCCCTAAATGATTTTGAGTACCCCCTTGATGGGTCTCAGCAGAAAAGAAAGAAAAGGAGGAGATAATAAATATATATATAAGATAGGTAGGACGCGGAGCGCGATATGAAATATTATAGAAAGAAGATAAGAAGAAGAAGTGAGGAAACAGAATGATTAGGTATAGAGATTCATGCCATCGTCAATAGGCAGATGTGAGTATGCTGCCGAGACATGAGAGCTTTTCAGGTGGTACGTGTAGCCCAGCCAGGAAGACTCTCATCATAGGCTGCAGAATAGATGAGGTGAAGACGTGTTGTGCGCGGAGAGTGTAGTGGATTGTCGTCACAGAGAGGAGTTCCCGAATTTTTTGTGGATATCTGAGAGAGTATTGAGTTATAGGGTGCAGCGGAGGAGTGTGTATTTGTGTTAAGAGAAACGATATTATATATATTACACGAGGTCGCTCGAGAAGAAATTGTATATAGATGTAGTCTTTGCGGTAAGGTCAGATGAGCACACTCGCCATAGTGTGGAAGTATTGCGTTACCGTTGTAGCAGGCGTGGTGCGTGAATTGCCGAGTGTTAGGTCAGATAATGTGCTTATCAACCATAATCAATTAAAGTGTTTTAATAATATGTTTTTCAATGATGTAGAACATGAATAACAGTTTCAATACACTCAAATGTGTCTAGGGGTTCCAGTTGAGAGGGGGCCCGAACCCCAAAATGGGGTTTTACCCTTTTAAATGAAATTTTAAAAGGGTATAAGTTAATAATACATAGACTTAAGCTCTATCAACAGCCCTATGTTGCAAAAATATATGTAGCAGCAGCCCTATGTTGCACAAATATATGAAACTTAACACAGAGAACTTAAGTGGTACTCTCTTAGTCATACACAATGACATTCAAATGTTGCACAAAATATGGAACTCTGGACAATTTTTACCACGTACCTAGTATTATCCGCTCAGTCTAACTTAATCCACCATTGTCTATCCGAACTAAACACATCAACGTAAACATCTACTGAGGGATATAACTCCACTCACAATGCCTCCTATGATGGTTATTATTCTAGTTAGTTAAGCAGCACACGATTCTGTGCGATCTGCTCTCATTATCTGATCCATAGATCGGCTGCAAGTGAGGTAGGCCGTTGACGAATGCTCGGCGTGTTTTCCCTCTCTCTTCTCTCTCTCTGGGATAGTGCGGGTAAAAGCATAGCGGGCTGGTCTCTCTCTATATCTCTCTCTCTCTCTCGTCGTGTCTCTCTCTCTCTCTTTCTCTCTGCTCTCTACTATACGTCATGGACCACATTTATATTTATTCCGTATATTTAATATCTATTACTTCGTTTTCTTTTATATTTTCATTCAAGTTTTTCTTTAGACTTTTTATTTTAAAACTTTTTATTTATAAAAATTTTATTGTTTTAAAAATTACTTTAAAACTTTTTATTTATAAAAAAATTTTAAGAAATTTTATTAAAAAACAAGCAGTGATTTCTCCAATTCAGATGGTCAAAACAATGATAATACAGATCAAGTTGATCCCTCAAATTCAGTTATTCAAAGTAATAGTGATACTGCTATTGTAGATGTACAACCTTCAACTTCAGGTATAAATTCACCTCAACTTGACTCTCAGCAGATCAAAATTCTTCACTCAATCAGTCAAAGAAAGACCTCTTAGACAGGCTGCTGTCAAGTGTCAAGAATTCCTTCACAGGAATTTATCTTATTTGTAAAAATCTTAATTCTTTTAATTGCAATGGTTTTCATTGCAACTCTTCAGTGGGAGGATATTAAAACTATTATATATTTCCACATATATCTCTTCTATTTTGCTTATTTTAGTATTTTATTTTAGGATATAAAAATTATTAGCTAGGCATATATTTTCTCATACAGATTTATGGTATGTATTAGCGGAATTTATATTTTGTCTCCATTGGATATAATTGGCACATACTTTCCCTAAAAAAATTCACTAATAAGTTCACTCTGATTCAAATAGCGGTTCCTAATTTTGGTCGCGTTCGTGAAAATTCAATTTATATTCAAAAAAAGTAAGGGATGGGGTAAAATTTGTCTTATTTCTTCATTTCTTTTCGAAAATATTTTTACTATCACCCTATCTCTTTTTATTTCTCTTAACCTTCCTATATCAATTACCTACCTACTTAATTTTGTAAGTGCTATTTCACCAAAGCATTAGGCTGGGTTACTTAGGACTACAAGAATTACTCAAAGCAAAAAAATCTTTGAAATCAACCAACAAACAAGGTAAGACTTATGTAGATACACAATTGTTTTTTATAATATTATTTTTTTTATTTATAAAACTAGCTTATACTCTATTCCCTTTTTTTTTTTGTCTCTGGTTTTACAAAGGTGCTTATTATATCACAAAATAACCTTCCAATACTTTGAAATTCTTTACTTTAAAATTAAATGCTAAATTTATCGTTTTGATTTTACACACTTGTCTTGTGGACTGCTCAAATTGAGCAATTTATTCTGTCTTTCCATGTTAATTACCATATTTTGAATATTTTGCTTTTATTATTGTACAACATTTTGCTTGAACTCTTGCTTAGTACTGAATTACTACTTAATATCTATTTGTCTCATGTGTAATGAGGTTTACATTGTATACTAGAATAGGCCAGGGCATTCATGCTAGCGACCTTAGTCTTTTGATTGCTTTT